>CM029604.1:14917012-15079871 GCA_017311375.1 Mytilus coruscus
TTGGTAAGATAACCTGAACTAATAAGTTTATTTAAAGGTTCGATGAGTTTACACGGATCACATAGTGATTTCGCGCTTTAAGTACAATATTACCGTAAAATTTAGGATGTGACAACCGTTTTAATCAGTTTTCTACAGGTACAGCCAAATTTACTAATCAAATCTTTGTATCTATGAAAGAACTTAGCAAAAGTTTTACGTAATTTATGGTAACGAAATCCCTGACTTAATAATTTACTAGTGATGCATTGATTACGTTCGTTAAAATCTATAACATCACTACACACACGGGCATAACGAACGAGTTGGAATATATACACACCGTATGATGGAGCCAAAGGAACATCGCCGTCTCAAAAAGGAAAATTAACAATAGGGAATGAAAAATCGTCTCTTTTGTCGTAAATTTTCGTATGGAGTTTTCCTTTAGAGATTGAAATGTCCATGTCCAGAAAAGGACAACTACTGCTGTTTATGTTAGATTTAGTTAAAGTAAGTTCTATTGGGTAAATTTCGGTAGTATATTTAGAGAACTCTGGATTATTTAACGAAAAAATATCATCTAGATAACGGAAGGTATTGTTGAATGTATCAACCAAATGTAACAATGACGTGTCTTTACTGAGTTTGGTCATAAACTGAGATTCATAGCAATACAGGAATAAATCTGCTATTAAAGGGGCGCAGTTAGTGCCCATAGGAATACCTACTACTTGTCGATACACTTTATCGTCCAAAACGTACATATATGTTGTCCAGGAGAAAATTTAAAGCTTCAATCATATCTTCACATTTCCAGTAAGTGTATCTAGCATACTTTCCTTTTTCGTTTCAGAAAAAGGCTTTAAACAGTTACAGCAAATAAATTTGTAATGAGATTTTCAAAAGACCATTTAATTAAATATGAAAACTTTTCTTGATAAGATTGTGTGGAAGTGTAGTATAGAGAGTAGAAAAATCATAACTGTCAACAGAATTAAAAGGACCATCAAAAGCATGTATTTTATCTAAAACCTCTAAAGAATTTTTAACACTCCAAAAATAATTAATACCATTATTTTTATAAGCTTTATTACAAAAGTTAATAACAAGTTCTTTGATAGTAGTAAGGAGGTAGTTAGAAGAACTGATAGATTGGTAGTAGAACACTTACTAGATGCGGAGATGAAACGAATTTAAATGGTTTTTGTGCAATTTAGGTAACCAGTACATAGTAGGGACTTTCAAATGTTCGGAAGAGGCTTTAAGCTGGGTAGTGGCAGTGATATGCTTGTTTACAATTTGACTCTCTGTGGAGCGTCACGGACCTGAATGTAGATGAATTTGTAATTTCGTTTTGGAGAACTTCCGTAGTATATGCGTCACACCACCACTACATTATTTGCTGCTTTGTCTGCCGGTACGAACACAAACCGCTTATAGTACTTGAGTTTATTTTTATTCTGGAAATGGGAATATCATGGACCCTATTACTAATTTCAGAATTGTTTTCAAAATGAGATATACGAATATTAACAGTATTCATAATTTTATTCAAATAACTGTCTAGAGATTTTTATCAGATTTTCACGTTTACACCAATTTTACAGTAGACAGACAGAGCGTCTTTAATAACCTGACGACACTGTTTCCAATCTATTTTAGATGGAGGACGATATTTCGGTCCTTTCTTAAGAAAAGTTATGACCTCACGGTCTTCGACGATGTTGAGGTCTCCTGTAAGGACATGACCATAGGAACATATCTAAAACTAGATGTTTCACAATCTCAAGTGGAAGGAACATTATTTACTATATTGACCTCTGATGTAACTGACGATAATTAAAAATCAAACTTCTGCTGGGTTTTTATAAGAATACGAAATAATAGGTGGTTCTATATTATCAAAATATGGAGGTATTTGGCTTTGGATGGTAGAGTCATTGAATATACTAGATAAGTTAATAAAATCAATACCTCTATTTATATATTTTAATTTAAGAAAACGTTTATGATTTTCAGGTTTATCGATACTAGGAAATAGCCTATGATGACAAAAGGCTGTAATAATACGGGTGTATTCATACATCGGGCTAAAAAAGAAATTGTATCACACTCCAGAAAAATAGCATATAATTTACTTATTGGTATCTGACCCAGTTTGCATAATACTTGATGTCTGCCATTATTTTTTATTATAGATAACAGATCAGCAAGTGTATAATTTATACGATGTTTAATACGTTGATTACGATTTTTGCGTTTGCCATGAGACCTTTTATTTCTAAGTCGTTTATTGACAATATTAATGACATCGATTGAAATTTTAGTTATGTTCCCCTGTCCTTATATTTTGTCATTAAGACCGAGAGGATAAGCTGTTTGAAGTCTTTTTATCCAAAATAATTTGCGAATTTCACGTGATTTTTCAAATTGCTTGTGTGATTCTCCTGGTTGTTTCTGAACGGTTTCAAGTGGTTGGAATTTAATAAATTTTATATTGTGATTATGCTTATCTAAATGTTGATATATCAAACTTTTGATTTTTAGGTCTGAAAGCGGTAAAGGTGTTCTTGATTTCTTTTGTAATACGCCGTCCTTCTGTCCCACATATTGAATACCACATTTAGGTTGGGTTCAAGTTACCACATATATAAGGTTTTGAGTTTTTCAGGTAATGTCACAGGAAAAGGAGAGCGAAAAAGCTCTCCCGTTCACTGTTGACCGTACAAATTTTTAGCAGTTTTTCTAGTTTCCAGACAATTACTTGTGGAACGGTATATGAATCTCTCTGAAATTATACCACAAGTTTCCATACTACAAAGGGATGGTTAGGATTGACTTTGGGAGGTTATGGCTAAAACCGTTAAGAATTAGGGGCAAAAAAGGGGAAAAACAAGGGTTTCCTGGTTAATGGACAATTTAAAAGCCTTGGAAGGGCAGTAATACAAACAATACAAAGTACAATGTTGTGTATGTTTGGATTACCTCCCTTACACTGCTTTTAAATTATGTATAAAGAAATGATGTATTGTCTTGAGGTGATTAGTTGTCAATTTATTTTTAGAAGTTACTATTAAAGGAATAATAATTTTAGCCATGATTATGTATGTCATTTTCTATTTTAAGACTGTTATGATGTATCTGAATTGGTAATTATGGTTGCAAACTCCATTGGAAATTTGAATTCAGATTATGACCATATCTTGAGGGAAAATTTTTTTTTTTGGAAAAGGGGGGGAGGAGGGGGCAATTTTCAGATTTTAGAAATTAAGAAGAAAATTTCTTCAAATATTTTTTTTTGCAAAAAAGGGGGGAAGGGTGGTCAATTTCGAAACAGCAAAGTGTATTGCACAAAAGCAAAAAATTGAATATAAATTCAAATTATATAATCACTTCTAAGTTCTTTGACTACAGTTATTCTGTGTCAGAAACATGATTATGTGTCAAATATTTAATTACAATCCAAATTCAGGCCTGTATAAAGCGTGAATATTGTGTCCATGTTCAGGGTTGGACCTTTGCGGTCGTATCCAGCTGCGCTCAGCGAAGCATTTAATTAAATTATTAAAATACAAGTAAAATGAAAATAGTAAAAACTCTGTGTATATATATGGGCGTTTTTCAATAAAAGTGCGATTTTCAAATCTAAAAAAATGGAAAAATTAACTTGTCGAAAATTTTATTTCAAGAGTAATTTTGAATACCTCTAGTATAGAAATGAAAAGTGCAATCTTAAATACTCTTTAAAATGATTTTGTTTTCATAATTTATATACTGTTTCGTAGTAGTCCACTAAGAAACTGCTTCTAAACGCACATCTTATTGCATTTTAATGTGTCCTATTGACATTCTAATTTGTTTTATTTTATATACTGGAAAGATCTCATTTTTTTCTGAATCAGAGAACCGTTTTTATCGATAAAGATTAGACAGTACTTCACAAATGAAGGTACAACTCTTGTTACATAGTGGACATTTTGATGAGTTTGGTAGTTGACAAAAACCGTTTCGTACTGGACAAAAAGTTTCGTAGTTGACATCAACCCTATTCTATGTTGATAAAAATATATTGAAAATTACTTGAAACTAACCCTTGTTATTTGTTTTGCAAGAATTTAATTGAAAAAAGAGTAAAAAACGACTGCATGGTAGTGGCAGTGTCCACTACGAAACGTTTTTCTCCCAAACTTGTTTTGTAGTTCACTGTCACGTAGTGGACATATTCACATGTTTTAATTTTTTTCCACAATCCCTATATTGCAATAGTAACAAAAATGATTCTTTCCATCAAAGCACATGCTAAGCTGTACACTGGTATTTTTTTCATAATTTTAAAATCAGATACTGAAGGAGATTTGACCCGTTTCTTAGTGGACATAAGAAAAAATACTGTATCACTCTGGTCCATTTGATGTGCTCAATTTTTTTGCCAATAATTTAACTGCCGTTATAAGAGCATCACTTCTATTGTAAGACCCTAATATTAAAATCCAGTCCAATATTTTATATCTTGCAAACATTGATTATATAAAACTGTTTATTTGCAAAAACAAGAGATAAATCAAATATTTACATCAAATTATAATCTTACTTATGACACGAAGGAAAACAAGGCTATATAAGCTTCCTTCTTTACGATTTCTTATTGCAAAATACTGTATAATAATATCATCTCATGAAGAACGAAGTTATCAAACTTGATAAAAAACAAAAAACAAAACAAATTATATGTATGAAAATTAAATGACAATAACCAACAAGCTATGTGAATCCAATACTAGAATATTTAAAAAAAAAATCCTTAATTTTGATTGGTAATTTTGATTGGTAATTTTAAATATATGTATTATCTTAACACAAAGTGTTTGTTTGAATCAATTACCAAGTTCATATGTAGCTGTTGATGGTGGTTGGGATAGCTGATTATCAATGCATCTGTATGTAGTGTGCTATCACTTTCCACAGCAATACTTTTGCCCCCCTGTAGGGGAATATATCTAATCAAACTAAACATAAATTGTTATACAAGTGACCAAAAAGAGATTGAGAAAACTGGCTCATGCTGAATCATTGATTAAGAAGGACGCATTGTATTGTATGTAAACTAAATTAAATAGATCAAATTTCCTGTTATATTTTTGGTGGGCAGGGCAGTACTGTTATAATGAATGTTCTAATATGACACAGTGACTCTACTTTGGCTTTATAGACAAAGCAATGATCATAGGGTGCATGTGCATGATTAACAATTCTAATATGAAGACCTATTATCGTCAACCAGTATAATCCCAATATAACTACCTTTAGCGCAAACACAGTAATACACAAAGACGGCTGTTCCGCGTTACGACCAACTTATTTATACTACCAGATATTCTCAATTTTCGACATCAAAACCCCCAGTTTACGTAGGCCAAGATTCAGATACAATATATTTATCTCTATTCTACAGCAAAACAAACAAAACAATCCATTTCAATTTATCTTTCATGGTAAAATTTCATAAAACGAAAATTCCGTGAAATGATGTTATTTTCTTGGCATGGCAACGAAACAAGGTGACGTCACAAGTATGTTTCCGTAAACAAAAAAAATCAAATGTAAATACCGGGCGTTTTAAAGCTTCTTGTACGCCTCAGAACGAATAAAATTACATTGGAAGAATATATATAAGTGAAAAATGCGATTAAAAAAAAAATCATTGAATTATATAATATACTAATATTATCAAAATTGGGTAAAACAGAACAGCCAAAAAGTATTGTATGCATAGGGCTTTCACGATTAACAAATTCACCGAATTTGTCTTATTAGAATTGAAA
This sequence comes from Mytilus coruscus, assembly GCA_017311375.1. NCBI lineage: Eukaryota > Metazoa > Mollusca > Bivalvia > Mytilida > Mytilidae > Mytilus > Mytilus coruscus. The sequence continues at coordinate 14,922,817 of CM029604.1, forward strand.
TAATTCATAAATAAAATTCCAACAAAGCAAGAAAAATGAAATGGACATTTTGTTGATGTTACTTAGATATATGCTTGAAAATCAAATAATTAACCGTATTAAAAGTTAAGGTTAGAAATATTTTAAATATAGTGCCTTCCAATGATAGAATTAGCATAGAGCATAGGATATATAGGAACTGTTTTAATCAAAAACATGTGTTTACCTCCATCAAAATCAACTCTTTTTATACGCCTGTCAATTTTTGACGGGACGTATTATGGTATACAAATGTCTGGTGTCCGTACGTCCGTCTGTCCGTCTGTCTGTCCGGCGTAAACATGTCGCACCGTAACTTGAGAATGACTTATCCAAATTTCATGAAACTTAACATAGTTGTTTCTTATGATGGTCAAACGATCTGTATACTTTTTGGTGAAAATAAGATTAAAACTTTTTGAGTTACGGGACTTAGTAACTAAAACAGGTGTGTGTTTTTTCACGTCACGCCGTATCTCAAAAACAATTTATGATTATTGCTTAAAACTTTACACTTCTTAGTTATATTAATCTTAAGATCTGTATACTTTTGGTGATGATTCAAAATTTTATTTTAGAGATATTGAGTATTTTGTTAAAAAGGGGAGGGTTTTCACATGTCGCACCGTATCTCAAAAACAGTTTATGATTATTGCTTAAAACTTTACACACTTCTTAGTTATATTAACCTTAAGATCTGTATACTTTTGGTGATGATTCAAAATTTTATTTTGAGTTATTGAGTATTTTGTAAAAAAGGGGAGGGTTTTCACATGTCGCTACCGTATCTCAAAAACGATTTATGATTATTGCTTAAAATTTACACACTTCTTAGTTATATTAATCTTAAGATCTGTATACTTTTTGGTTTTGATTCAAAATTTTATTTTAGAGATATTGAGTTTTTTGTAAAAAAAAAAGGGGGGTTTTCGCATGTCACGCCGTATGTCAGAAACTATTTATGCTTATTGCATAAAAATTCACACACAAGACGACGGGCGTTTCATTCGCTCATGGCGCAGCTGTTTATTTCACGTCTAACTGCTATTTTTTTCAGTGCATACATTGAATAGTAAAACGGGTTATTAATTCGGTAGTTTTGGAGTCTTTCTCAATCATTAGACAGCATTTGGCAACAAATGATCAGTGCAGATTTTTACTAGGGAAAAAGCAAATTTTGATGTAGAAGTGCAATTTATATGTGTGACATTTCATTAACTTTAACAACTGAGCAAAAGAAGTGCTCAACTAGTGCAGCTAATGTAGGGCTGTTATATAACACTTATCTCAAGTCATTATACAGTTTGACGATATCCACATTAAATCCTAGCCTTAATCTTTCAATCTCTATTATTATCAACCTTGGTTTTTCAGTTGGTGTGGCAAATGTTACCAGCGAGTCTCTAAAAATTACCATTGTACTAGCTTCAATTGATTTATTTCTAGGACCCTTGGAATAGTAAGCCACTGCTCTACCATTTGAGCTGAAAGGCTACTCCAATAGTGCAGCCAATAGAAGGTGCTTTTATATATACTAGGTCACCAGAAGCACTACTAAATATATATGTGACTTTTTTGCCATCACACCAATGTCCAACAGCCAACTCTCACCAGGATAGCAGATCTTAACAGCAATGACATGATAGCCTGACTTGGTACAGATATAGAATATGTTGTTAAACTCAGAACAGTATGACCATTAACTTGAGGATTGAAATAAATGAATCCACAGTAGTTGGAAAATAGGCTCAAAATGTGTTAGTTACTAAGCTAGCTTAAATAGCCACAGCTGTTCACTGAAAACTGATGCTTAATAACAGAAACTAATCATTTCTTTACTACACTATTTAATTGAAATCAGCAGTATATGTGTGAAGCCAGTACATAATTAGAATCATTAGCCCTTAACATCGTGCGGGACAAATTTGCAATTCCAGAATTGGCAAATCTGACTTTGTTGTCTTACAAGATGACAAAAATATTTTTTGGCCAAGTGATAGATAATTAAAAAAATTAAATTTCCCCATATGTCCCAACATGTCACTGTTGTCACTGTTGTCGCCACAGCTGATTAAAAGTACATTTCCCACGGGAAATTTAAAAATTCCCATGGGAATATTAGAAGTTCCGATGGGAAAATTTAAAGTTCCCATCGGAAAAAGTACTTTTCCCATGGGAATTTTAAAGTTCCCATCGGAACTTTACAGTTCCCATGGGAAAAGAAGAATACTAAAAGTTCCCATGGGAATTTAACTTTTCCGATGGGAACAGTTTATCTTCCCATGGGAACAATTTTTCTTCCCATGGGAACAATTTTTCTTCCCATGGGAACGATTTTTCTTCCCATGGGAACATTTGTTTCTCCGATGGGAACAATTTTTCTTATCATTGAATCAGATATTTTACAACGGGAACATGTTTTCCTTTAGATTGGTTTTCTCCTAGAAAAAATGAAATTTGTTGAAAATGCAGGATTTATTTTAAATTATTGAAGTATGCGGCTTTTCTACAAAATGTCAATATGTTTGATCTAAAGTTGCACTCAACATGCAACTTCCATAAAACTCTGATTTTCCATTACAATATGAAGCAATGACAAGTAAGTTTTAAATTAAGTTGTGCGTGTGTGTTGTGATAACAAAATATTCTTTTTCTATTATTGAACTTATTAGAAAACAGATAAAAAAATGTTTAAAACAACTTATTTTCCGTGCGTAGAAATACCACAAATTTTGATTATTTTTTTTACAAACTACAAGACCCATAAAACAAAAACACTATAACATGCTGAAATAATACAATCATGTACAATCTGTATACACGTACGTAATTAACAGGTTCTGGTTGAATGGACACAATTTCAATCGATTACACATCAATGACAATCAATAGAGTGCGCACGTGTCGATAAAATATTTAATAACACTGTTATTACTAAAGATATGATTATATAATTTGAAATTATTTATTTATTTATAATAGCATAGTCTACTTTTATATTTCATGTCCTTTGTGCCAATAATTTATATCTTCCCATCAAGTCCCTAGTGCGTAATATTGAGGTGGTCATTTGCATTATTTCTACGGACATTTTATTTCAACATTTTGATTCCTTCCGTATTATATTCTGTATAGGGCATAGGCAGTTTATGTAGATGAATAACAAGAACAGAAAATAATAAATTGAAGTCATATTATTAGTCTCTGTTGAATTGTTTTAAAACTAAACATTGACATGGATTAGTGATTTCTGTGACTGTTTTTCTTACATATACAGGTACATGTATCAGAGCTCTATTCATGTACCAAATGTACAAATTTGTTACTTTTCACGTGGGTTTTTTTTGTGTGACTTACTTACGTTTATACCGTATTTTTGTTTTGTTTTATTTAAACACATTTTATTTCCAAAAGCAGTAAATGGGATTGAACACAAGTTATAACACCTCTCCTTATACAAATACAAACACAAAATACATAAAATAATGACGAAAACAAAATAGGAATGCATGTAATACAAACTAACACAAAACCGAAAATGCAATATAATATTGTTGTAATATGGACTGGCGTGAATTGTGAAGCGTGACAAAGTAGGAATTCAGAATTTTAGTTGTATGTGAAGTTCTGAATGTTTATAAATTAATGACTCAAATGGCACTTGAAACCAATTTCCGATTAACTTGGCTAATAAGCATAGAAAACACCCTAAACGAATGTGGACTTTCATTTATATGGACATATCAAACCTTTCATGATGCAAATTGGCTTAAGCGAATTGTTAAAATTACTTTAGAAGACCAGTTTACCCAAACTTGGTTCTCAAGTGTAGAAGCCTCTGCAAAACTCTGAACTACAGGCTATTTAAGGAATCGCTTAAAACTGAAAAGTATTTTGATGTTCTAAACGACAAAGATGGGTTTACATTCTGTAAATTTAGAATGGTCAACCATAAACTGCCAATAGAATGTGGGAGGTGGTCTAATATCCCAAGAGAAATTCGGACTTGTCCTTTATGTGAAGATGGCGATATTGGTGATGAATACCATTATCTCCTCAAATGCAACTTTTTTACAACAGAAAGAAATAAATACTTAGATAAGAAAATTCACAAACCATTGTGATATTCCTAAGCTCAGGAACTTCTGAATACATCTAAACAATCTTAGCTTAGAAATTTATGCAATTTTTTAGAGTTATAAACGATGAAGTGGATTCTCTCTCCTCAAATGCAACTTTTTACAACAGAAAGAAATAAATACTTAGATAAGAAAATTCACAAACCATTGTGATATTCCTAAGCTCAGGGAACTTCTGAATACATCTAAACAATCTTAGCTTAGAAATTTATGCAATTTTTTAGAGTTATAAACGATGAAGTGGATTCTCTCTCCTCAAATGCAACTTTTTACAACAGAAAGAAATAAATACTTAGATAAGAAAATTCACAAACCATTGTGATATTCCTAAGCTCAGGGAACTTCTGAATACATCTAAACAATCTTAGCTTAGAAATTTATGCAATTTTTTAGAGTTATAAACGATGAAGTGGATTCTCTCAATTAACCTTCTCCTCCTCTGTCATATTTTAAGGCCTTCCATTTAATATACACTGCACATTTTTAACATGTAAACATATTTATTTCTATTGTATTGTTTATTTCCTCAACATATGTACCTTTGTAATATTGTATAATGTCTATGTTCTTCTATGTATCTTTGTATTTACAGCGGTTTATCAGAATAAAGTATACATAATCTTTGTGTAATTGTGACAGGGCAAAAGTGAACGTCTTATTAACTTATTTATAAAATTTACATTTAAATTTTAAATGAAATAAATAAATTCAATTATTTATAAAAAAAAAAGAAATGGGTAAAGAAATAAATGTCTCAATTTTATTAACATGTAACAATTTCGTTTGAAAAGCTTTTGTGCTATAAGTTACTATTAAGTGTCAAATTTATTTTCACAAAGACGGAAATAAGACTTTTGATAAAATAATAATTAGTTTAACTATATAATGACAATTTATGACCGAGAAGTTTGTTAGCGAAAAATAATCTCTATAAATAGTTCCAAACGAAGATGCACAATGTACACAAATTATCGCTATCACAGATTTCTGATATAAGATTGAAATAAATTCAAAAATTTCTTTACTTTGCACAACATATATATATGTCTCTGTTTTGCTGAAATGTATATAGGTCACCGTGATCAGCCAGTAGAAGCTCAACTGGTATAGCATATCTTTTTAAAATCAAAAAACAATATTTCTCTTGCTTCTTTGTGAAATGGGCACTCGAAAAGTTATGAATACAATCTTCAACAGCATGGCTACAGCTGCATGCGGATTTAGTTTAATATTAACACGGTGCAGATCTGCATTTAAAGAGCTTTGCATATTTCTCAAGCATGAATGATATTAAGTTTTCTAACACTACAACTAAAGCAGAAGGGTGGCTGTTTTATATTTCGGAAGTCCATATGTCGGGATTTAGACTTCCATTCAATTGTAGTAGATGAGGGGATGCGAAGGGCAGTTTCGTTATGTAAAGAATATAACACATTGAGCTTTCTTGACTCTCTTCTGTCTACTATAGCAATTTCCGCCTGTTTCAAATATGTAGCTTCACGACTGACATACACTGGCAACCCAGTTACTATTCCTTTTGCTTCCAACTTGACATGTTCTAAATTATTAGAATCTTGTTGACTACAACTATCCCGAAACACATATGCTTATTCCATAATTGGTATAATAAATGTTAAGTTTATACGAGCAAGAAAACTTAGATTATTTCAATATAATGTATATTTAAATTTTCAAGAACATTTAATCTTGTACTGTGCTTGCACAATTCATAATGTGTTCTATATGTGCCGGTATGCATTTTCCTTGGTAATACATTCTGTACATATATTCCGCTCGGATTTTCATGTGTTAAAACAACACCGAGTGATGATATTAACTTTTTACACTGAATAATGTTAAGATGGGTATTCATATTCAATTCATTCACCAAAAGTGTATCACTATTAACATGGAGAATATTTTAGTGCATAGATAGGACATTTAGCGCCAAAAACAGTCCATTTATCGAAAAGAGAAACTATCAATGCCATTTTATTCATTTGTTGTATAATAATGAATTTTAATATAGTATCATGATAGCACAATAAAACCAAAAATACAGCAATAAAAGTCTAAAAGTTAAAGGAAACTCCGCCAAAAAAATGTAAATATATCATGTTCATTTTGTATAAAACAGCACAAATTCATAAGTATTAACGTTTTATTCTCCTAGATAAAATATCACCATCAAATTCAAATTCAAAATATCAATTCTCTACATTCTCTAATTTTTAAATAAATATGATCTGCCATATTTAGATTTTTTTAGCTAACGTTATGAAACAAAAATATTGTAAGGGTTCCACGGAACCCAGTGTCTCGCCTACTTTTGCTGTTGTCTATGTAATCTTTTGATTGTAAGAAGCCTCTGTCCAAGTTTGGTAAAATCAAGGATGGTTTATGAATCTAATAAAGGTTGTAAAACTTTAACTGCAGATTGTATGTAATGTTAACTGGAAGAAAAACTAAGTCCATTTATAAGTAATATACGAAAAAACAGGAAATAAATTTTTACAAAATTTACTTCTAGATACTATCTTTTGATCATAAACAAGCTTTTGTCCAAGTTTGGTAGAAATCCAGGATAGTTAAAGAAAGTTATTAAAATTTCAAAACTTTAACCTCAGAGTGAATATTTGTGGGCGCCACCGACGACGCACGACGACGCCGACGACGGAATGTTGGATCGCTATGTCTCGCTTTTCCGACAAAAGTCGCAGGCTCGACAAAAATATAGGGGAATTAGTTTAGAGCGATTTCTTTTATGGATTCTCTTATAGTTTAAAGCCATAATTAAAATGCAGTTTTCCGTGTAAAATTGTTTCCAATAATCTAATTTGTTCATAACTTTTTTTATCTGGGACTATTCAATATACAACATGACTTTTTTTAAATTTAATTTTTTATTAAATTCTAACTTGACCATGGCTAAAGGAATTATTGCCAGAGGTACTGTGAGGTGACACTTCCGGTATTCAAGCGATTTCCTGTCGGGCTTAAAAGTTTTATTACACGTAATGCTGGTTCACGACCGCTTTACAGTAACTGCTGAGTTGTGTATGCGGCGGTAATTTGGAACTTTATATTTAAAAATCAATTATCTGTTATAATATACATCATGTGTACATTTGTTTTGTATCTTGAGTCCGACAGTGATATACCATAAATTACTAAACTCATACGTGTAGTCAATTTTACTACCACTTGTTTATGAATTACATTTCTGGTGTAATGAATGATATTTAATTCCAACCAAAGATATGAGGAAATAACAGTTTATGGAGATATTTTCTATCGGTCAAATTTGAAAATGTAAGTTTGTACTACTTGTCAATAATTATTGACATTTTAACACATATAAATATTTATTTCACAAAATGTACGCACTTGTCGATCGTTACTTTATACAGATAGAAAGATACGGAACTAAAGATAGTCACAATCAATAATATGCATTTTGAAAATAAAACCTCCAGAACCGATCTGATTTAAATTCAGGGCCCGTATTTAAGTTAAGATTTGTTCGAACAGACGGATTTTTCTACATGTTCTACGATAAATTAATACTACGATTGGGTATTGTTTTATGCATATCAGTCCAGATCTATATCTAACTTGCTTTGCTTCGTCAAAATTATGATTGTAGAAAATCACAGATTTAAATTAAAATTAGAACATTCTAGAACAGAAATTGTCATCAAAATTGTTAGTTGTATTGTACATGTATAACTATAATGCGAACCTTGTGAAATAGCACGTGAAATTCCAACTAAGCGTGAATACTTTGGAAATACCTATTGTCAATTTCAAGTTCTGTTTCGACATGCATTGTAATATATGTCACTGGACGTTAAAATTATATCATCAATTTCGTCTTACGTCAAATATTGCTGTTGGTTTCTCTTTTTTACATATACGTGTATATACTCCAAGTTATTCTATGTTATCTCATTTAGATTTTTAATTCAAAGTGAATTTTAAAGATGAAAGTTCAATAGGCTGACATAGTTCGATAATGCTTGAATTAAATATAAACTGAGAATATATATCTATAATACTAAAATAACGAGGTCCAATTTGTTAGCCGTCATGGGGTAAAACGACGAATCAAAGAATTCAACTTTATATATAACTAATATAGGACAATGGTGTTGATTAAAAATTACACCATTCCAGGCCCTTTTGTTTTCCACTTAATTAATATGACCAATAATTAACAAGTTCCGGTCGAATCCGATACCGATACCAATAGTATATGTCACCTGATACCTATTACCTAATCTGTACGTTCCGCCTCTGTCAGGCGCACCACCAAACGGTGTATTTGGAATTTGCTATATACACGGGTCATAATCACACCTGAACTATGTCATTAGACAGGGATTGACACTACTAAATTCAATCATTGTCACATGTAGTTTCCGTTTGTATTATTTTAATCAGCATGACTTTATAAAATGATAATACGAATACTAAAAATCCAGACTAAAAATACGGTGTAGGTAGTTTCCAATTTGTTAGCCGGCATGACGTAAAAACTGCGAATCAAAGAATTAAACTTTATATATAAATAATATAGGACAATGGTGTTGATTAAAAATTACACCATTCCAGACCCTTTTGTTTTCCAAATAATTAATAATACCAATAATTAACAAGTTCCGGATCGACGGGATCAAACAGAAAGATTTTGAGAGCAGAGAAAACTGTGCACCTTATAATCAGCATGACTTTATCAGATGACAAATTATACGAATGTCGCGGGTGCGTTCTAGTATATATATATAACTGCCATATTCCGAATCTATGACATTCATTTGTGTTAAAGAAGAAAAGATAAGAATGATCGGTATCTGAGTGAATCTACGTCTCAGTCAAGCTTCATAAAGATATTACAAAATATTCAAGATTTAAAACTTTTCTTGATTTGATTTTGATTTTGGTGTTTTAACTCCACTTTTAGCACCGCTTTTGGGCTATTTCGTGGCGGCCAGTTTTATTGGTGGTGGAAGCCGGAGTGCCCGGAGAAAACAACCGACCTTCGATAGGAAAACTGACAATCCTAGTCAATTAAGATTGAGTCGAGTGCACCCGCACGAGCGGGTTCGAACTCACAACCTCAGTGTTGACTGGCTAGTGATTACAGTAGTAACTACTTAGACCACTCGCCACCGAGGCCTCAAAACTTTTCTTGAATAAAAGATGTGGGCTATGATTGCCAATGGAATAAACTATGCAGCAGAGACCAAATAAGCCCAATTAATTTTGTGTATACTATAACAACTGATACCGTAATTCGTTGACAGTAGTGCACGCCTGTCGTATCTGTTATAACAGGAAGGTGCATGGTAACCATACTACCTTACTAAGTTCAAAAGTACATAACAACCCTTTCTTTGTGCATTATACGCTCAGGAACACACACCTTACTATTTTGCATGGATTGTTAGCAAAGGCTACTTTTCAACTGTAGTCCTTAACCAAAGTGTTGTTGGTTTTTTTCATCTGACAAGCTAAATTTTAGATTAAGTCATCATACAAGTACAGAGGCTAGGATTTATAATCCGGTAGTCTGGATGACTTGTGCAATACCCCGCTCCGTATACATTATTTTTACATAAATCATTTAAATTTTAGATCCTTCAGTTTGCATATAAAATCATATTTAAATCTTGTTTACAAATTTACATACCAGAGACGAATAGTAACGTATGGCTTAGTACAACATGCCTAAAATTTTATTTGATGTTACCGGTTGTAAATATGTAAAATGAAAGAATAACTATACCATACTATACCAATATAGACTTTTGTTAGCTCTGGACTTTTGAATTCAAGGAATGTATTACTGAACAAGAACAATTTAAATGTAGGACAAATTCGCTTACAACACGAAATTTGTTCAAAAATAGTACCAAGCATATGACAAAATGACGGGTATTTTACAGAGGTATCGCAATTGCAGATGGATTGGTGGATAGTTGCCGTTTGTTGTTAAACGTTCAGTGGCAAGTATTTCATGCATATTAAGGACCAAACTAAGTTAGCCGACGACAAAAGCGAAGTGGTGACAAATTCAATGTTCAAAATTTATTTCAAGTGTTATTTAGAATTCAAATATATGTATCTATATGATAGAAAGTAAATTTTACTATTATTTAATGAACAAAAAAAAAAAAAAAAAAACGCTAAAAGAAAATAAACCCGTGAATGAAAGCTGAAATAAATGAAATGTAAAAAAAAATTATAACACAAACAACTTTAAACTTTCAAGGTTATGAAAATAATGCTGATATTTTTCCTGGCCAGGTTTGGTTATAGTAAAAATCACAAAAAGGGATTCATTGGCCCTAAAAAACACTTTACGAATAAAAACACGCAAGTCTGCCCAAAATGATTTATATTGTGATCATAGTAAACTTAAACCAGAATGTGTATAGATGTCTCTGCTTATAACAGTCACAAATCAGTTCTAAATATTAAAATCAACGATGTACTATTTTATCAAAAGTGATCGAGATGCGCTAATTGCGTAATTCAAATTCTCTGACACTTATTTTTTTCCAAAACACGTTATAGTTAGTATCAGAGACATATAATACATGTAGTATATGTCTCTGTAAATATGTATCCTTCTCAAAGTTTTAAAGTTTTTGTTTTCTTAAACACTCTAAGACCGTATCTCGTGGGTACTGCTTAAATTATCTTTCAAAAGCGAATTTAAATTTCCATCTTTAAAACTTATATCAGATAAGACTGGCCACATGACAAGAAATACTACAATAAACATTGGTCACGCACGACATACTCCGATGTAAGACACGTGCCGTTACAATGTCATAGCCAGTTTTACGCATCAGCGCACACAGGTTTGTCGAATAGGCCAGTTGATTGGAGGAAAGTTACCTAAAACCACGCCTACCTTAAACTAATACCCAATCAACCGCCTTTCACAGAAACATAATTCAAACATGGATAAGATTACAGAGATCTGGTTGCGTATTCCATATTTGAAAAAAAGTTTAGATTCTTTATTCAAACTTAGAAGTATAGAATACGCCCGTAATGCAAGTTTCGCAATTTTATAATAAATTTTATACAACATTTTCACCTACCTAGTGAGGCAAAAATAAATAAATAAAATTTGCAAATTAAATAAAATTTGCAAATTAAAACTCTTCGAATTGGTCTCTATTCGTACAAAGAAATCACCAGCAATCAAATAGTTATTTTACCTGTATGCAATCGCAAAAATAAATCATTTAGTCTATGATCTAGATACAAAAGACGACTATACTCCTTACATGGAAAACAGTCTACTCCAAATGTCATAGTGTATGCCTGGGAACAGTATATCTAATATATATGTTCCTGGTGTATGCAGAGCTTGGCAGATACCCCATTACTGTCTCTGTAAAGTTGTAAATGATAAATTTCGAGAGAAGACTTCTTAATGGAAAAGAAAGTAAAATTGTGTTGTATTATACAAACTTGTGTTTTTATTATAATGAAAACGGAATAGAAACTAAGTGGATATCATATATAAAAAATGTTTTTGATAATTGCGGTATGATTATGTTCAATATATGGAATACACACTTTGCTGATAAATGGGTGTCAAAATGTATTAAGCAAAACTAAAAGACCAGTTTCAACAAGAATGCTTTGCTTTTGTTGCAGAATCGCATAAAACTTTATGTTATCGTTTTTTAAAGAATTTACAATTTGAAAAATACTTTTCATTTTACCTTACAAATTTATTTATACATTATGCAAATATAGATGTGATAGTCACCACTTGCCGATTGAGTCTGGAAGGTTGCAGGGTTTACCGAGAGAAGACAGAATTTGCCGTCTGTGTCACTCAAACTACTTTTGGTGACGAGTACCATTACATTTTGAATTGTGGAACATTTAAACTAGAAAGAAAGATATGTTTACCGAACTATTGTTGGTCAAACCCTAATATCTATAAATTTGATCAACTGTTTAACTCATCAAATATTGTAATATTAGAAAACTATTTAAATTTATTAAAGTTATAAATGTGAAAGTCAGTCCTCTAAGTTAATTTAATTGTATCGTTCACACATGCATGTAATAATTGTACCTTATAGTAAGTTATGTTTATGTATGTTCTCAATAACTAGTAATTGTAGTTTTATGAGAAATAAAGTATTCGTATTCCTTTAAACTATAAATTACAGCATACGGGTAAAATACAAGTGTATATAATACCATCAAGTATTTAATCTTCATCCGTCTTTGTAAATGCAAAACTCTGAATTCTCTTTGATATTTACCTGAGAGATCACAAAAAACAAATCTTACAAGACTTTCAAAGGCGTTTGAGAAAAATGAAACAAATAAAAGATTTTTTTGTAAACAAGTAACACATTGAAGTTGGAAATTTGACCGAATGAATGACATAAACTTTAAAAAAAAATCAGTGCACATCTGTCTAGTGGAGAAAAACACGCAAATCGAGTTACGTAGATGAAAAAGAATAAATATATTGATAATAATTATGATTTCAATGTCATAAATTCAAGGATTATAACTGGAAAACGATATAAAACACGATTCGTGATTTCCCATGTATATAGATTAAAACAACGGATTTATATTTTTTATATTTAAATTAAATTCTGAAATACACAGGCATGGCTCTGATCCTTGGCAGTTCAGCGAACAATATTACATGAAATGCACGATGCTATTGATCGAAAAGGTGAGAGATTCAAATTGAAAAAAATAAGCCGCTGGACGTTAGAGTTTCTATCAATCATTTAATGATAATAAAAGACTTTTGAATGTAAAAGTATGACAGAAATACCTTAAATTTATTGTAATTACATATTTTATTTTATCAAATGAATTTTTGTTAAACTGCTCCAGACATGATTATAAGTAACCATCAGTCCATTGCGATATTTCATAGCTCTTTACAAATTCAAAAAATAATAAAAGAAAAATAAATAAATAAATGTTCCCATGGGAAAAATATATCTTCCCATGGGAAGAATTATTGTTCCCATGGGAAGAATAAATGTTCCCAAGGGAAAAAGGTGTTCCCATGGGAAGAAAAAATAGTTCCCTTGGGAAATTTAGAATTTCCCATGGGAAGAAACTATCTACTAATGTTCCCATGGGAAATTCTAGTTCCGATGGGAACTTTAAAATTCCCATGGGAAAAGTACTTTTTCCGATGGGAACATTAAATTTTCCCATGGGAACTTCTAATATTCCCATGGGAATTTTAAAATTTCCCATGGGAAATGTACTTTTAATCAGCTGTGGTGACAACAGTGACAACAGTGACATGTTGGGACATATGGGGAAATTTAATTTTTTTAATTATCTATCACTTGGCCAAAAAATATTTTTGTTATCTTTTAAAACAACAAAGTCAGATTTGCCAATTCTGGAATGGCAAATTTGTCCCGCACAGTGTTCCTTGCTTTTAAAGAACCCTTGAACTATGTATTTAATATGTTTTTTTCAGTCCAGCTTTAGATTACAATGCCACACATGACTTGTACAATGAACTATGTATTTAATACGTTCTTTTCAGTCCAGCTTTAGATTACAATGCCACACATGACTTGTACAATGAACTATGTATTTAATATGTTCTTTTCAGTCCAGCTTTAGATTACAATGCCACACATGACTTGTACAATGAACTATGTATTTAATATGTATATATTTAATATCTTTTCAGTCCAGCTTTAGATTACAATGCCACACATGACTTGTACAATGAAGTATATACAGCCAATACAACCCTGAGTTTTACTGCTATAGTTACAGACCACGGAAGTCCTGTTAGAGGAACAGCTGCTAGTATAACATTCCTAGTGGATAATTCTTGTCTAATGGATGTGGAGTATGGAGTGATTCTATATTCTCTCACAATCGATAATATGACGGGGAGGTTTTTTTCCGTGTGCCTGGATATTACTATTATGAATACGGTAAATTAAGAATACAATATTTTATCTTAAAAAATATTTAACATTCTTCAGGTTTAAGACTAGCATATTAATTTTCATTCTAAAGGCTGAAATGCTATTAATAAGGTTTGTCAAAAAATCAGAAATTTAATACTCGAGTACTCAGTCATAATACTTGCGAGTTCTAAAGTACTCAAATGAATCTTTAACATCTAATGAAAAGTATTTTGATTATTTAACTTTCATAAACCTAATTATAATATCTCTAAAAGGCAGCACTCGAACCCGCAAAGTGGAAAGGGATTAATATAAGTTGCAATAACTTGTTTCCCAATCCACTATAAATAAATATGTTTAAACTAACTAATTATAATATCGCTTGACATCTTAACAAAATGCATACGTATTGTTGCAGAACTCAATCTGTATGATTATATAATTTATAACTTGATCCTTGGGTATGTGTAGTGCTAGTATGATTATATAATTTATAACTTGATCCTTGGGTATGTGTAGTGCTAGTATGATTATATAATTTATAACTTGATCCTTGGGTATGTGTAGTGCTAGTATGATTATATAATTTATAACTTGATCCTTGGGTATGTGTAGTGCTAGTATGATTACATAATTTATAACTTGATCCTTGGGTATGTGTAGTGCTAGTCCTTTTTGTGTCAATAGAACAGTGAATAATAGAACACTGTTTCTAAAAAAATAACATATCATGATAGCAATTATTGTTTGTGTGCTCATGAACCAAATCAGAAAGATGCCAATAAAGCCATCATTATGTTGTAAAGTCTGTAAAATCATTTTAAATAAACTGTTATCACAGAGATATGTCTCGCCTTTTTGTAATTTTGATAATGCAAATGTTAAAATTAAAATAGCAATACTTTAACATGTAAGTTATGCAAATATTCAAAGTCGATGAACCATGACTGAAGGTACATGGCTAAACAATCTCCATGGAATGAGATGTGCCAATGCTAATACAACTGCATACCAAATACCATTGACTTATTATAAGTCGTTCCCTTTAAACAAACCTAAACACAAACATTAACTTGTAAACTATGTAAAAGTTTCAAAGTCAATGAATCATGATCAAGGGTGGGGCTATATAATCTCCATGGAAACGATGCTTGCAAATGCCAATAAATTTGCATACCAAATATCATTGACTTAACATTAGCAGTTCATCTTAAACTGATCTAATCACAAACTAATACATGTAAACTAAGCAAAAGTTTCAAAGTAAATAGACCATGACTGAGGGGGCGGGGCCAAATATTCTCCATGGAAATGAGATGTGCTAATGCTTATACAACTGAACACCAATTAACATTGGCCTACCACTAATGGTTCCCCTTGAACTGACCTAACCACAAACTAATACATGTTAACTTACCAAAATTTTCAAAGTCTACAGACCATGACTAAGGGGGCGGAGCCAAATAATCTCCATGGAAATGAGATATGCCAATGCTTATACAACTGCATACCAAATATCATTGACCTACCACTAGTGGTTCCCCATAAATTGACCTAATCACAAACTAATACATGAAAACTATGAAAAGTTTCAAAGTCAATAGACCTTGACTGAGGGGGCGGGGCCAAATAATCTCTATGGTAATGAGATGTGAAAATGCTAATACAACTGCATATCAAATATCATTGACCTACCACTAGTGGTTCACCATGAACTAGACCTAATCACAAACTAATACATTGTTGCCGCCGCCGCTGGCGACGCCGGAAACAGCATACCTATGTCTCGCTTTTTGACTCCGTCAAGGCGAGACAAAAATCATAAAAGCGCCGTTCTTAGCTTTTATGTCTGAAAATATTTGTAATAGGACAATTGCTACCTTACTTTTGGTAACACACACTGATAAGTTTTAATTAATTCTCACATCTTACAAAATTCTTTAATCATATATCTAACATAATTTAATTGCTTATATGTTCCACTTCTCTTTAAAAATGACAATCATCTATACTAATAATATATTTTGTAGAGTGTAGAGATGCTTTAGGCATACAAAGTGGAGCGGTTCTGGATGACTGGATCTCCACGTCATCAGCTATGGAAGTAAGTGGTGGTGATCGGGCAAGGCTTAATATGACAGCTCTCGATGGTAAGAACTATTAACATTATATATACTTGTCAACCCTCCAGCTTTGGAGATGGCCAAATTTAAATAAACCCACTTCCTGACCTTGAATAGCAATGAAAGGTGAAACAATTGGACAGTCAATTGAAATTATAACTCATCAGATTAAAAAAAATGGTATAAACTGAACACTAATTTCAACAAAGATACCAAATTTAGATAAATGGATATTGAACAAGCTCTTTGTGGTTTCAATACTTCTGATTAAGAAATAATTCCTTCATGTCATGCTCTTTGCTTATTTTAACATGGGTTAAGGCATTAAATTATGGATATTTTACACTGAGTGTTATGAGGCTCTAGTTGTAACTACTGAATGTCACAGTTAAGGTTATAATATTGATTTTCAGTAAGTTTTGGTGGTCTGACTGGAGCATGGGTTCCATCTGTTCAGGATACCAGTCAGTGGATACAGGTATTCTTAACAGAGGATTACTGGATCCACACTGTACAAATACAGGGACAAGAGGACCAGCCAAATTGGGTGAGATCGTTCTATGTGACTAGTTCTAATGACAGTGTGACTTGGACAACATATACAAATGGAACAGGAGATTCAGTAAGTAGTTATCACCTGACTAAGGCTTTTAAGCTATTGTCATTACTTTGCATCTGTTATTTGTCTGATATATCAGTAATAAATTATATTACTTTGTATCAATGGTTCTTATTGGATGACAATCAACGAACAATTCTTTATCTACCTGTCTGTAACTAATAGTGGCTGATATTTTGAATTCTTGAATGTACATGTATTGACATGTTATTTCTTGAATAATAAGCAACAAAAACAAAACCTCACATTTGCACCTAGATATCTTCTTTTTATTTAATTTTATAACACTCTGAGGCGGACAAGAAGCAAGAAAACACCAGGTGTTTACGTATGACACATGCAGCTTATCTATGACGTCACCTAGTTTAGCAAGGAACACAACATTATTTGGTGGAATATTTGTTTTTAATGAAACTGTTACACTAAAATAATGACTTGTTTATTTTGCATCAGAATACAGATAACTGTACTGTATTTGAAGCTATGTATTGCTAGGTAAACTCAATTTGCGTCAGTAAAACTATCTATGGAATCTTTCAAAGCTTCAAATGCAATACAGTTATCTCTTGAGTGTTTTCTCTCCTAGATTTAAGGGCATCCGATACAGTTTCAAGGGAGTTTGTATTGTTGGTGTGACGTAAAGCGTTCAAATTCCTGCAAAACATCACTTTCTGTGGGACGTTATGCGTCTAATTTTCCAAATAAGAACGATATTTTGTATAATCGATGCTCCAAATTTCTGTTTCTCAAGCATTCTGACTTCTACACCATTAATATTAGTGCATTTGATTCTAACAGGATAACAGTCTAATAAAATCATAAGAAATTAAACACATTATACTGTTTCTGTTGTTCCTCATTTTGAAGTTTCTGTGAGATCTTCAACAAAATATCATATAGTGAGCAATCTGAAGAGATCTCAAGACGACTGACCCTTTTGTGTTTCTAATATAATGCATGTCAATTATCATCATTATTATCATTCATCGTCCATGATTAAATTTTGATTTGGATCCGATTTTTGACATTTTATTACAGCACAGAAAACCAATGATTTTTAAAAACTAATACCGAAAATCTAGGTACATGAAGAAGTAAGTTTCCTAACTGAACAATTCATTCCATTTATTTATGTTAAACAAATAATGGTATGCCACTAATATTAACATTGATACAACTTTAATAAAAGAACAAAGTTCTAATTTTCTCCGCGTTGAACGTATTTTATCCAACAAAAGGCAATCACCAACAATATTTTTTTTGTTCTTTAAAACTTTTTACAAATATGTTAGAGAAATGACAGATTAACAGCAAATACAATGCAATTTCCAATATAATTGATATTTCCAAATGGCATAACTCTTTTAAAAAATAGTTGATAGGCGCTGCTTTTCGAAAGTATCCATACGATATAAGTTTTATAAAAATCTGGCAAGAATTGTACACTTGAAAAATCTAATAAACCGGAAGGATTGGAAGGACAGACAGTGGAACTATGGAAGTAATATTTAAATATTACTTCCATGGTGGAACGGACGTGCGATATTTTATGTACCCGCAATGCGTCGCGCTTTGGACAAAAATACATATAATTATTTACTAATGAAATTACGCTATAAGAGAAGTTTTTGATTTTAATCACAACTTGCCAATCCCCACCCACCGTGTATATGTAACTTTGCAATTTGCCAAATCAAAAGTTATGAAAAATTATGAAAAAATTTCAAAATTATGGTATAGTTTGATAAAAGCCTCCTTTAGCAAATAGAAGATTCTGCTTTATAAGATTTTTCTTGTTTTCTGACAAGTTCCGTTTGCAGGAAAGATCTCATGTAAGTAACCTTTGTGTTAATTTGTGATCCAGTGGAAATAAGTATATACAAGTAAACTTTAAAACTGGTGATGAGCCTCCAAATTCTATTCAACTGTAATCATTGACCCAAATAAAAGTTTGATTTTATGAATAAATGTGAAATTCTTAAAAGTGAATAAAAGGATTTTAAGGGTTATTTTAATGAAACTGCAGCCCACCAAACAAAACAAATAAAAACAACATCTAGAGGTCAACATATAGTATAAAACAATTCACCAGTGTGTACAGTACATGTACCTAAATTGCTGAGAGTCTTTAAATTTTTAAAGCCGTAAAAATTATCAACAGTCCGTAATAACTTTTCTTGAGATGTTTCTCACTTGGACCACAAACAGAGAGAGGTATTTATGATTCACAGGATTTTATTTCCAAAACAATATTACCAATTTATAGGTAGCTCTGTATAAGCAAGAAGGTTATAACCTCCTTAGTATAAGCAATGTTTATACATCTGAAAAATGTCGCCGATAACTTGCAGAGATAATTGGCAGGAGATGTCGAAATTGTCTGTCAGCCAAGTCGTGCATTTTAGCGCTTACGTTTAGGTTACCAAGGAGGGACGCAATTTGTATGATAAATCGGGTTTATCTCGAATCCAGCATGGTGACATATATTTTTAATTTGAGATTTGGAGAAAGCATGACAAAATGTAGTTAATGTAGAATAATGATAAAAATAACATTTTCAGAACAACTCTATTTCCATATTTTTAGGTTAAAAAAAAATACCACTTTGAGAATCTGGTCCGCAATGTCAAACAAGGCTTGATGATTTTATAGTCATTCTTGTAGGAATTTATTTTTTCCTTATTGTCACTTATCACAGCTTCAGATTGAACCCGATCTTATTAATTTACGACGAAGAATATCTACTCCAATAATGTTATAACATTGCCTAACTTTTTTACAATATTGCACAAATCCCCAATTTTCTCGAAAACAAGCACGGTGACATATGTTTTATTTTGTGTTTTATTTTATAACTCGCCAAGGCCTACAACATATTTCAAAATTATAAAAATGACATTATATCAAGAAACTGTATCGGATGCCCTTAAAAACTGCATTAACAAAACTTTGTCAAATTTTATTTGAAAAGATCTAGACCCTGTAAAAAGATTCATATAAAACATTGGATGTCATAGATGGGTACAATTTTACGATTGTATCTTATCATACAAATTGCTTAATTTGCTCCAAATGTAGCATGAACAACTAAACAATGAAACTTGCTTCCTTGAACTTCAAGTATTTACAATCTGTGCATGATGAATTTGATATGACTGCAAAAATTTGTATAAAATTATGACTTTGTGGCGTGGTTATTGTCATTGTTGTCGTCTGAAGACTTTAACTGAAGTATAAGTACTGTAAATCAGATATTATTGCAAGGTTTTTATTAATAATGCGACAGGGTAAGTATCGCAATAATAAGAACTTTTATAACTGAAACATAGATCTTTATGCAGATTATTTTGTAATCGCATCAATTAAACTGGCAATTATGTCCATTCATGAAAAATCGCAATAAAAAATGCACGCAATAATTTCTGAATTTAAAGTAGATATATAAATAAGAATGAGACAACTCTCCATCCAAGTCACAATATTTAAAAGTAAACCATTATAGGTCAAAGTATGGTCTTCAACATGGAGCCTTGGCTCACACAGAATAGCAAGCTAATCCATTACCCAAGATGGCCACCATTTTGGGACTTCATTTAGCATAGGACCCTATGGGCAATACATACAAATGTTTTCTTTTAGAGAACCACTGAATGGAATGAAACCAAACATGAATGTTTCTTATGAGGTGCTGACAAAGTGTTGTTACTTTAAAGCTGATCCATCATCCAAGATAGCCACCAGAGGGGGGACTTGATTTAGCATAGGACCCTATGGACAATACATACAAATGTTGTTACTTTAAAGCTGATCCAACATCCAAGATGGCCGCCAGCGTGGGACTTCATTTAACATAGGACCCTATGGAAAATACATACAAATGTCTTCTTTTAGAGAACCACTGAATGGAATGAAACCAGACATGGCATGAATGTACCTTATGAGGTTCTGACCAAGTGCTGTATCAAATCCAGCAACCAAGATAGCTGCCAACGGCAACTAGGTTTAACAAAGGACCCTATGGGAAATATATACAAATGTCTTTTTCTAAATAACCGCTAAATGGAATGAAACCAAACATGGCATACATGTTCCTTATGAGGTACTGATGAAGTGTTGCTACTTTGTTGCCCATTTACTGTTCAAGATGGCTACCAGGATATCTATAAAATTACGGGCCAATATTAAACTAAATTTGGCCTTAATCATTATTAAGGTATCTGTTATGATTTCAATATATTTTTACATGATTTCCAAAACCAAAGTAGAATCAGGTGAGCTACACAGGCTCTTGGAGCCTCTATTTATTTTATTTTCTGGTGTATTTTTACACGCCAAATTCATGTGGAAAAATTCTTTGTGAAGAAGTTAATTACAGACACTTTGCCTAAATCAACATATTTAAGTCTTTCTTAACCTGGCATTTATATAACCAGTATGTATGCATAGAAAAAACAAAAGTACATTTTTTATTTCAGCTCACCTGACCTGGTCAAGTAAGCTTTTCTCATTACTTAGCGTCCGTTGTCGGCGGTGGCGGCATTCTTGTCGTCGTCCGTTAACTTTTTCAAAAATCTTCTCCTCTTCTGAAACAACTGGGCCGAATTAAACTAAACTTGGCCACAATCATTGTTGGGTATCTAGTTTTAAAAATGTGTTCGACGACTCCACCTGCTTACCAACATGGCCACCATGGATCAATCTAATTAAAATTAAATCTCTGCACTTGCTCATTTTTTTATGCTTGGTCGCTGCATGGGAGAATTAAATCTCCGTGCGGAGATTTAATTTTAATTAGATTGACCATGGATAAAATTAGAACATAGAGGGTAAATGCAGTTTTTGGCTGAAACTAAAGCATTTAGAGTAAATTTGGCATTGGTTAAAATGTTTATCAGGATTAGATCTGTCTGCAATTTTCAGACTGATCAGACAACCAGTTGTTGGGTTGCTGTCCCTGAATTGGTAATTTTAAGGAAATTATGCAGTTTTTGGTTATTATCTTGAATTTTATTATAGATAGAGATAAACTGTATATAGCAATAATGTTCATCAAAGTAAGATCTATGAATAAGTCAATATGGCCAAAAAGGTCAATTGACTGCTTATTATTAAGGACTTATTGTCCTATATAGTTAATTTTTAACAAAAAAAATTTTGTAAATTTTTGTAATCTTTTACAAAATTCTTCTCCACTTAATCGACTGGGCCAAATAGAACTAAACTTAGCCATAATTTTCAGTAGGGTATCTTGATTGAAAAATGTATCCGATGACCCATCCAACCAACATGGCCACCATGGCTAAAAATAAAACATAGGGGTTTACTCTATAGAAGTCTATTGGAAAATTGTTAAAAAACAATTTCAAATGGTCACAAATTGAACACGAATTTTAATAATGATAAGGGGTCTTCAGTAACTATTGTTAAGACCCCGTTTATACTAGGACATTTTTATCGATTTAAACTAGACCGGTTCACTTTAGATCGATTTAAGGGCCAATGTGAACCTTTTGAATTGATCTTCAGTTGGTCTAAACTAAAACACCAAAAGAGGTAGTCTAGTTTGAATCAATCTAAAGTAAACCGATTTTACTTTAAATGTGAATGCAGAGATCGGTTTAAACTAGTACGATTGAATCAAAAATAACATATGCACATGTATAGCGACAAAACTATCTCAGAGGTTCGTTGTTTAACCCAGATTTCTCTGTTAACAGACATGTAAAAGAAACAGAAAACATATTGTCTTTGCTGTAGCATAGATTTGCGAAATCTGTGTCTTCTTTTCTTATGTTGATTTTTTTACTTTTCAGGAACCGCAGTATTTCGTCATGTTGTAACTTTGTTGCTACAGTAATTTTTTTTCAAATTAAAGAAAACTGCAATAACACCAGTATCAAAATTTTAACTTTAAGAGAAACAATAACTTTAGCCAATTTTTTTTTAAGTGTGTGTATCAGTGTATCAACACATTAATTTGATAAATCAGTTCTATTTATACACAATGTTTACAGTTTTACGGATAAAAAGGTTAGATCGATTGCATTTTTATTTGTAGTGTGAAAGCAGTGGTTCAGTTTAGACCGATAGAGATTGTTATGATTAAAGATAATGTGAACGCTAACTGGTTTTATATAGATCGATTCAAATTAGATCGATTAAAAAGATGTTACTGTAAACAGGGTCTATGACTTCACTGGGATGACCTGCTTTTAATTTAACTACTGGGCCAAATTAGACCAAACTTGATCTCAATCATTATTGGGGTATCTAATACTATTTATTATGATTTTGACCTTATTTTACATGATTTCCAAAACCACAGCAATTCTAAAAAGGTAATCGACACAGGCTTTTGAGAGCCTCTATATATAGTTTCAATGTTTCATCAATATATATCTTGATTTCTTCCTTTACATTTACATATCAGTATAGGATATTTGAGCTTTCTTTCATTTTGTCAGAAATCATAATTTTTACTTAAAAATGAGATTTTCAATACGATACCGTTAATATTATGTTGCTTGAGATTTCTGTATATAATGTTAAAAAGAGAAATAGAGGAGAAGAACAAAAGCATTTTTAGTAAAATTGTTGAATTTATTTTACAGATTTTTGAAGGTGCCTATGATCAGAACAGTATTGTGAATGTGACCTTGGATCCTCCCGTGTATGGGATGTACATAAGAATACACCCTGCAACATGGAATAATTATATTGGTCTGAGATTTGAATTGATAGGGTGCTCACATGCAAAGCTAATGTATTGTAAGTTTATATTACCCACTCATTGCAGGTGTGATCTGAGATTAAGCTCTCATTTAAAGACTGTGTGCTTTATTACTTTTAATCTTATTTTCCACTGGTTTATTGTATGTGATGTAAAAGAGTCTCATGGAGTACTGAAAATAAACATTTCTTCATTGTTATTGGGTCATTACATTTGATTTCATTGAGTTTGTAGCGAAAGGTAATATCTTTGGTTAGCTTGCTTGTTAGCTAAACCGTGAACTCATTATTAGGTCAGGTATACTACCCTGCTTTCGAAGTAGCCTAGTCCAACAGACAGACAGATTGGTTATCTTCTGGACTAGTCTACTCTTAAAGGAGGGTAGTTTACCTGACCTAACAATGACTTCACAGTTCGGTTAACAAGCAAGCTAACCAAAGATATTACCTTTGGCTTCACACTGAATGAAATCGACTGTAAAATGATAGGGAAACATTGGCTAATGATTGCTAATCTCTTTTAAAGTTTACGTGTGGTTTTAATTCACACCTGACTATTGATCACAACCTTAGAAGTAATATTATAAAGAAATTAAAATTCCATAACAACTGTTTTCATTATTTTTAATGTTTCCCTGAGGCATTAATATAGTTATTAGGAGGGCCCTCAGGATTATAACACTATACTGGAGAGGCAGTTTTATTACAGGAAATTTAGGGATAACAAAATCAAAAACAAGTTAAAGAAGCGATTAAGAAACCTAATCTCAACGAAATGACCAAAATTATTTCTGTAAAAAAATAAAATTTGTCCCAAATCCCAATCTGTCATTTAGGACAAATAGATTTCAGATTCGGTCATGAATGGCATATATGACCGTTTCCTGACCCTTGCAGATGACCCTGCTTTCCAACCAACATGGCAGACATGGCTAATAATAGAACATAGGGTAAAATGCAATTTTTGGCTTTTTATCTCTGAACTAAAGCATTTAGAGCAAATCTGACAGGGGTAAAAAAGATCATCAAGTAAATATCTCACTGTTGATTTTTGCTAAAAATGTATGAAATTGAAATAGAAAGTCATATTTTGTAAATTTCTCAGATAAGAATTAAGTAAAAGTACCTGTTTTTTCACTTCAAAATATGCAATTCAAGGGATGTTGAATTTTTCAGCACAAGCCAGACATGATTGACTGTCACTTTTTAGCTCACCTGTCCCAAAAGGGTCTGAAACTAAAGCATTGAGGGCAAATTGGACATGTGTTAAAGTCATATGAAACCTCAAATTAAAAAAAAGTATGCATATGTTTTTTATAACTAAATGAATAGTTTTCATTGTAAAACTTATGTACATATACTTTTTTCTGAAGAAAATTCTTTAATTTGTCCACATTTAGAAGAAGTTTACTTTATTTTAATTGCTTGCTTCCAGGAAGCAATTCGCCGACATATTTTCCGTATGCAAGTGACCTTAGCGTGACCCTCCTCGTAAAATTCTGGTGATCGCAATACGCATGGATCTGTCATTAAAATAAACTATTATCTGATTGTACATGTTATACACGTGCTCAATATCCATGCTTCTTTGTTGATTGTTTACTAAGGTGACAATCGGTAAACTACGGCTTCAAAATACGGCAATTAATGAGCTGCCATATTTGTTAAATCATAACAGACAGAGAGAAAAAAAATTGACGATTATACGATATCTTTGTGTAAAAAATTATTACATTGTGCACAGAAGACTAAGTTTATGATATATACATGCATTGGTTCAAGAATTGGATAAACATTATTTTTCACCAGTCACTCGATTCATATGACTTTAAAAATGTTCATCAGAACAAAATCTCTCAGATGCATCAGACAACCCGTTATTGGGTTGCTGCCCCTAAATTGTTAATTTTAAGGAAATTCTGCAGTTTTTGGTTATTATCTTGAATATTATAATAGATAGAGATAAACTGTAAACAGCAAAATTGTTCAGCAGAGTTGATCAACAATTAAGTCAACATGACAAAAATGGTCAATTGACCCAATAAAGAGTTATTGCCCATTAAAGTCAACTTTTCACACCTTTTCGTAAATTTTTGTAAGTTTTTACAAGAATCTTCTCCTCTGAAACTACTGGGCCAAATTTAACCAAACTTGGCCTAAATTATTCTTAGGGTATTTGTTTAAAAAAATGTATCCGATGACCTGGCACTTAAACCAAGATGGCCACCATGGCTTAAAATAGACCAGGGGGATAAAATGCAGTTTTTTATACGACCGCAAAATTTTTTGGGGAGATTGTATAATGGTATGATGTCGTCGTCTGCGTCGTCGTCCAAAGACACATTTGGTTTCTGGACAATAACTTTAGTTTACGTGAATGGATCTAATTGAAATTTAATAAGAAGGTTCAATACCAGAAAAGGAAGGTTGGGATTGATTTTAGGGATGATGTTCCCAACCGTTTAGGAATTAGGGGCCCAAAACAAGCATTTTTCTACTTCAGGATAATAACTTGTGTATAAGTATTTCAATTGCTCTGAAATTGTGCCACAATGTTAAATACCATAAGTAGAAGGTTTGGATTCATTTTGGGGGTTATGGTGCCAACAGTTTAGGAATTAAAGGCCAAAAAGGGGCCAAAAACAAGCATTTTTGTAGTTTCTGGACAATAACTTGTGTGTAAGTGTATGGATCTCTCTAACATTGTACCACAAGGTTCCATATCACAAAAGGAAGGCTGGGATTGAGTTTGGGGGTTATTGCCCCTTTCATGCAGGAATTTGGGGCCAAAAAAGGGCCAAAACAAGCATTTTTCTAGTTTCCAGACAATAACTTGTGTTTAGTAGTATGGATCTCTCTGAAATTGTACTACAAGGTTCCATACTACAAAGGAAAGGCTAGGATCCAGTGTGTGGGTAATTGCTCCAAGGGGGGATTCAAAAAGTTTGGGGGGTCCAATTTTTTTAAGGGGTTCAATTTTTTTTTTCAAAATTTTTCAAATTTCAATTTTTTGAAAAGTTTCAAGAAGAAATATTTAATTGCACTGTATTGCACAATAGATTTGTAAGATCTTGACATTTGTTTTGTTTCAGAAACCTATATTATGTCAAAAATTTGATCACAATCCAAATTCAGACAGTATCAAGCTTGAATATTGTGTCCAAATTTGCCCCAACTGTTCAGGGTTCAACCTCTGCAGTCGTATCAGGCTGCGCTCAGCAAAGCATTTTATTGGCTTTTATCTTTGAAACTAAATCATTCAAAGCAAATCTGACCAGGGATGAACATGTTCATCAGGTCAAGATCTATCTGCCCTGACATTTTCAGACGCATCAGACAACCTGTTGAAAGGTTGCTGCCTCAGAATTGGTAATTTTATGGAAATTTTACAGTTTTTGGTTATTATCTTCAATATTATATTAGATAGAGATAAACTGTTAAAAACAGCAAAATTGTTCAGCAAAGTAAGATCTACAAATTAGTCAGCATGACCAAAATGGTCAATTGACCCCTTTAAGAATTATTGCCCTTCATAGTCATTTTTTGACATATTTTTTGCAAATTTTGAAATCTTTTACAAAAATCTTCTATGAAACTACTGAAACAAATTTAACCAAACTTGGCCAAAATCATTATTAAGGTATCTAGCTAAAAAATGTGTCAGATGACCCTGCCTACCAACCAACATGGCTGACATTGCTAAAAGTAGAACATACGGATAAAAGGCAAGTTTTGTCTATTATTTTTTTAAACGTTATAAATAGAGAAAATCTTAAAGGAAAACATATGTTCAGAATAATGAGCTCTAACAATTGTCCATATATACTTTGGGACAAATTTTTATAGGAGTAATTGCCCATAAATGACAAATTTTACGATTTTTTTTCCATTTTTGCCTTTTTTCATGAAAACTATGATATGTAGAGATTAACAATTATTTGGATAATTGATGTTTATATAAAGAATTATCTCAGTTTTAGTCAAAAGATAGGGTTTCCCCATTTTGTACCTCTAGATCATGTTAGCCTCATTTTCAATTAGTTTGGGATATACGTCATCTATTTTACTGCTTTCAGATCAATAGCAGTGCCCTTTTGTCGTCAGATATTTTCAGTACGTTTTGATTGGATTTTCATATTTTAAATTTCCGCCACCATCCCCACCTCTCTCGTTTTGTTGCCAGTGCCTCTGGGGATTATATAGTAGTCATTATTAATTGTTGTATATACATGTACTTATAGCTGTAATTTTATGACTTTAGTTCTTTGAATTCATGTTTTTGTAAATATATTTTGATATTTTATACTACTCATGCTGACGTATGAGTTTCTTTTATTCTCTACTCATGCTAACATATGAGTTTCCTTTAACCTCCTCATGCTGAGGTATGAAATCTTATTTTCTACTCATACTGACATATTAGTTTCTATTAAACTACTCATGCTGACGTTTGGGTTTCTTTTATATTTTCTCATGCTTACGTATGAGCTCTTTTATTTCCTTCTCATGCTGATGTATGAGTTTCTTTATGTTGATCTAATGTTAATTGGACTATATAAAGAAAGATAACTCTGTATTATGTTTCAACAATTACTGACTTCCTGTTGGAGTTATCCTCTTCCTGTTAATGGTGAATTGTGTAACATGTGCTAATAGTTATTAAAGTATTAAAACTTATTGATGTCCTTCTGAGTACATTAACAAATGGTAGCAGAGCGTGGTTGAAAAGAAAAGACATCAGAGTGTATAATAATAGAGTTTAAAGTGGAGAGAAAATTCAAAGGTGGACAAAATGTCAACAAAAATAAACCCCCCCCAATTACAATGCAAAACTGAAATCATATGAACTTTACAAGCAAGAACTTTTGGCCTGGAAAGAAATAACTGATTTAGATAAGAAAAAACAGGGTGTTGTAATTGCCTTATCCCTACCTGAAGATGATGAATCAAAAAAAATTATAAGAGAAAAAGTGTTTGATCAGATAAGTTTAGATGATTTAAAGAAAGACACTGGTTTGACCACACTAATTACTTTTATGGACAAACATCTTGCAAAAGATGATTTAGCTGACAGTCTCGCAAAATTCGAAGATTTTGAAGATTTACAAAGGGGTCCTAATCAATAAATTCAAGATTATGTAGAAACATTTGATGCTAAATATCGAAAAATCGAAAAGAAAAACATGAAGTTGCCCTCTGAAATATTGGCATTTAAATTACTGAGAAGAGCCAAAATTACAAAAGAAGAAAAAATGTTAGTCCTTACAGGCATGAATTATGAAAACAAACCAACATTGTGTGATTCAGACAAAATTTCTGCCTCAATAGGTAGCATTAAACTTGAACCTGCTTTTTTGGCTGAGAATGAAGAAGCCCTCATGGCTGCAGGGTATTCTAGAAATAGACAAAAACCATTTCATTATAATGGTAAGGGAGATTTTTCAAGAGGTAGAGGCAATTTTTATAGAGAATTTAATAAAAGTCAACGGGGAGGACAAACAAATTGGACAAAGGGAGGCAACTATACAGTAAAAAAGAGTATAAATCCAAAAGGTACAGACGGCACATTAATGACATGTAGTTCTTGTGGATCTTTCCAACATATGATGGCAAACTGTCCACATAGCTGGGAGAATATGCAGGAAAAAGTAAATATAACAGAGGAAGAAGAAGTAGTCATGTTTACAGGAAATGTGCGTGAGGATATCACTCGTCTTGGAATGGATGCACGAAACTGTGCTGTTCTTGATAGTGCATGTAGTAGCACGGTTTGTGGACAATTATGGATGAGGAGTTATGTTGACTCCTTAAGTGGAACAGATTAAGCGAAGATTTTTAAGGAGGATGGCAACAAGGTATTTAAATTTGGAGGTGGAACACGATTAAAATCAATTGGAGAGTATAGTCTGCCAGCAGTTATCGCAGGTAAAGATGTCACAATAAGAACTGATGTTGTAGATTCGGACATACCACTTTTATTGTCTCGAACAGCTATGAAAAAGGCAGGTGTGAAAATGGATCTGGAAAATGATACTGCAGAGATATTTGGTCAACATATATCATTGAATTTAACTTCATCAGGCCACTACTGCATTCCAATAGATAAAACTGAAGAAATTCCAGTCGCAGATGTATGTGCTGTGAGACTTGAAGAGTTAGACTCGAAAAGAGATACCCTTACAGAAATGAAAGTTTGCTGCAATATTGCAACAATATAGCGGCAATATTAAACAAACAAATTTGTTTGCAAGAAGTGTTTGCAAGAAAGTTGCAGGTTGTTGCAGCTACCTGCAACATTCTCATAATGTTCACTGCAACAAAATTTGTTTGCAAGAAAATTGCAGCAAGTTTGCTGCAATGTTGCAAGAAAGAATTTGTTTGCTAGAAAGTTGCAGGAACCTTTTCTTTTATTATTTAAGGAATAACTATTTGCAACAACTTTGCAAGAAAAGTTTCTTTAATAATGTCAGACATGATAGTTTGCACCAATATTTCAAGCATTTTAAAATATTACATATGATTAT
This sequence comes from Mytilus coruscus, assembly GCA_017311375.1. NCBI lineage: Eukaryota > Metazoa > Mollusca > Bivalvia > Mytilida > Mytilidae > Mytilus > Mytilus coruscus. The sequence goes on from CM029604.1 coordinate 14,952,922, forward strand.
TTGTTTTAAGATTTAAGGTTCAAATAATACACAACATATCGTTTCTTTGAACATTTGGTTATAGATACTTCTTATTATCTAAATTTGTTATTGTCATATTTTATTTTACTCAGAAATATTTGGATATTTGAATAATTCATTTTAAATAAATCTTCAAATAATAATGCTTATAAAGAATTCCTAAACTGTACATCACATTTATATGATATTTTGTAAGGAAAGAATTTCTTATTTATTTCAACAAGTTTAATCTAAATAATTGAGTCATAATATTTTTTTGTTCTATATGTATTATTATGCCTTTTGTCACTTTTTGTGACATTTTCTATGAACAATATTTTTAATTCTAATATTTTCCATCAAATGAATTTAGCCTCACCTGCAAGTTGCATTTTGTTTAATTTCTAGTATCATTATCTTAAAATTATGTATACAAATTATCCTTCTCATCTCAATTAGTAATATGAGCTGGTGATAGAAATGTAATGTGCCATCTGGTTTTCATTTATCTCTGTGTAGTGGCAAAGACAGGAAGTACCATAAATTAATGTACATAGAGTTTGAGGCCAAATTAAGGGTAGAGTATTTCTTCTTTGTATATATTTCCATTATAACATCAAAGATAAAATATATATATAATTATTTTTTATTATAATATATAACAAATATTCAAGATTTAGGCAATTGATATTTATAATTAGAGGCAAATTTCAAAGGGATCACAATGTCACAATACCCTAAGCAACCTTGATCAACATATTCAAAATTTGAACTGGACATGAACATGCATACAACAAACAAAGATGTCTTCTATCATGAACAAAGTAATTTGAATTTTACAATGGATTTAGATCCAAAAGTTCCAATTAATTCTATTGACACTGGATAGTGCAGATGATAGCCTTCAGTTGACATGACTCTTGGATTTAGGAAGATTGGTGTTTACACATAATTTGGATAACATATTTTGGTAAGTACAATGGAGTAGAATGTCCACCATTTTGAATAAGTGCATGCTCTTACAGTTCAAAATAGTGATATTTAAAGAGTCTTCTTAACTTAATAGAGTTGACAAAAGTATTAGACAATAGATTTATGCACATGAATATTATTACAATTGTGTAAGACAGGAGATATTTTTAAAACTTTTAAAACTATATGTTTTAGAAAGTACATTACTTAAATTAAAACAAGAAATCTTCTAATAAAAGCAGTTTGGTATTAAATTAGAGATCTGTGATTTGACTGCCAATAAGAGGTCTATCAACAAATGGCAACTATATATAGCTTTTATATATAATACACAACTAATCACAAAATTAAAATTTTAAAGAATAGACAAGACCAATTATGTTATAGTTCAATGAAAAATAAATATTCAAAAAAGCAATAACAACCTAGTACTGGCATGAGGTTAAATGTATTCTATAGTAATATATATATTAATTGCTGATCAAGAAATTTGAAAATATGCAATTTCAGAAGGACTTGATAACTTTTAGACATTGACCCTTTAAGTGAAACAAATGCTGGAAAAATTGCTCTGTAAACTAATTATCTCTTTATAAAGATTTATTTTCATTCTACAAGTCCAGAATTTACAATATATAGTAGTATCTTATATCTTTATAATGTTTAGTTATTCTTTTATATATGCTAAATTCTTCAACTTTTATTTTGCAGTATTTGAAATCAGAAAATTCAACTTTAAGGACAGTGAGTACAGAGAAACGGAACTAAAAGATACACAGATGTAACACGACAACCTATAGAGGACAGAGAAAAATTTGTTTTATTATTAAATCATATTTTTAAATGCTTAGTTTTTAATTCCTAATTTTCAACTGAAACTGTTGAAAGATTTGCTGCAATGTTGCTGCAATATTGCAAGAAATTAATTTTCCTGCAATATTGCTGCAACATTGCAGCTAATGAATTGCCGCAATATTGCTGCAACAATTACAGCTACTGATTTTCTATGCAAACATTTGCCGCAATATTGCACGCAATTTGTTGCGGCAATGTTGCAGCAACTGTTTGCAAGAAAACTAATTTGCATACGAAAAATGAATATTTGCAGCAATATTGCGCAAATATTTGCAGCAACATTGCCGCAAATATTTGCAAGAAGCCTTATTTTTCCATAAGGGTATGCAACCTTACTGAAGTTGCACAGACAATTTGCACACCCACCAATGAAGCATTTAATTGCACTTTTGAAAGATGCTGAAGTATGGAAAGAGGAATATGAACAAGAAATGTCGAATATAGAGGAACAATGTGAAATTTGTAAGCGATATGCAAAAACGCCACCAAGACCAGTAGTGTCCCTACCTATGGCATCTCAGTTCAATGAAAAAGTGGCAATGGACCTAAAACAGAGGAATGGAAGGTGGATTTTGCACATGATCGACATGTGGTCACGGTACACTGTATCTGTTTTTATTGATAGGAAGAAGACAACAGGTGTTATTGAGAAAATGATGACTAATTGGATCGGAATATTTGGTGTTATGGGAACTATATTAACAGATAATGGTGGTGAATTCAGCTCAGATGAAATGAGAGAGGTTGCATCAATACTGAATGTTAAAGTTTATACCACAGCTGGTGAAAGTCCTTTCCAAAATGGACTATGTGAGAGAGTCCATGCAATTACTGATACTATGCTTATGAAGCTAGAAGCAGATTATAGACAGGTGAATGATCAGAGCCTACTTTGTTGGGCAAATATGGCAAGAAATGCTTTACAGATGTGGAATGGTTTCAGTAGTCATCAGCTTGTTTTTGGACTCAATCCTAACCTTCCGAACATTTTGAAAGACACTTTGCCTGCTTTAGAAGGAAGAACTTCAAGTGAAGAATTTGCAAAACATTTGAATATTTTACATGATTCTCGAAAAGCTTACATTCAATCAGAATCAGATGAACGCATTAGACGAGCACTACGTGGCAAAATAAGAGCATCAGAGCAGATATTTGATCACGTGTGACAGCGTTTTTTAAAGCGAGAGGGAAAAGATCGCTGGCTAGGACCAGGAAAAGTAATTTTTGTTCGACATGGAGGATTATTTGTGAGGGTTTCACCAAACAGATTAACTAAAACTAAAGATATTAATTTTGGAGAACAAAATGACAATATTGAAACACCTGATACAAATAAAACAGGCATTCATGAAACTAGATATACCAATAAAAATAATGAAGTTTCACGTAAAGAAAAGAAGCATTGTTTTTCTGAGTTATTATCAACATCAAAAGAAACAATTCCTCAGATGGAGAATATTCAGGCAAAAATAATCCCTAATCTAAAAGAAAATGACAAAATTCAGTACAAACTGCCTAATTCAAACACATGGACTAAAGCTACTGTACTAAGTAAAGCAGGAAAAACAACAGGGAAAAATAAACATTGGTATAATGTTCAAGATGATGTTGATGAAGATAAGAAAAGTGTAGATTTAGATAAAGTTGAGTGTGAAAAGGTCACAGGCGACAGTGATGAGAATGAAATTGGTGTAAATATGACAAAGAGTTCATTTTTGAATGATGAGGAAATTGCTTAACAAACAGAACTTTCAAAACTTCATAATTTTGACACTTATGAAGAATGTGATGACATAGGTCAGAATTCTGTTTCTACAAGATGGGTCATTACAACCAAAGATAATCAAACAAAAGCATGACTTGTTGTGCGAGGTTTTGAAGAAGAATTTTCCATGCAAAGAGACAGTCCAACAGTAGGAAAAGGAATGATTAAAATGTTCCTTTCAATTACTGCTAGCATGAATTGGATCGTTAAAACAACGGATATAAAGTCAGCTTTTCTTCAAGGGAAGTTATTAGATAGAGATGTTTTTCTGAAGCCCCAAACAGAAAGCAATTCTAAGAAAGGAAAAAAATATGGAGATTAAAACACTGCTTGTATGGACTTACAGATGGAGCTTGACAATTCTATTTAAGTGTAAGGGAAGAGCTTTTAAGTTTGGGATGTAAACAATGTAGTCTGGACCCTGCAGTGTTTGTCAAACATACTGACCAACGTTTAAGTGGAATAATTTACTGTCATGTTGATGACTTTCTTCATTCTGGGGATGAAAAATTTGAGGAAGTTATGAGAAAACTGGGGACAAGATTTGTTGCTGGAAAAATTGAAGAGAAAAAATTTTCATATGTAGGATTTCAAATTCATCAGAACAAAAAAGGCATAATTCTGGATCATTCTGCATATATGGAGAAAATAGATAACACAACTATAGAACCATCAAGAGCTGCTATGAAACAAGATGTCCTTAATACAAGTGAGCAAACCTTGTACAGGAAGTTAATTGGCTGAATAAATTGGGCTGTTCAAGTTTCAAGACCTGATAATATGGCTTTTGAAATGATAGACATGAGTACTAAACTTAAAGAAGGGACAGTGGCACATTTGATAAGAGCAATCAAAGCATGTAATAGACTTAAGGAAATGAAATCAATAATTTCATTTCCAAAAATGAATAAAGATATAAAAGAATGGAAAATTATCGTTTTAACAGACGCCTCTCTGGGAAGTATTTGTAATGGAACTGGAAGTACAGAATCTCATGTAATTTGGATAGTTGATAATGACAGTAATAGCTGTCCAATAAGTTGGCAAGCAAACAAAATCAAACGTGTAGTAAGATCGACAATTGCAGCAGAAGCCTTAAGCTTACAAGATGGGTTAGAGTCTAGTTTTTATCACCGTCGAATAATTGAAGACATTTTAGGATTAAAACATCAGACTATACCAATTGAAGCTTACATTGACAATAAAAGTGTAGTTGAAGCTGTTTATTCGACTAAACTTGTAGATGACAAGCGTTTAAGAATTGACATTGCAGCAATAGCTGAATCATTGGCATCAAAAGAAGTAGATAATATAAAATGGTGTCCAGGAGATAAACAATTAGCAAATTGCATGACAAAGTTTGGAGCTTCATCATATGAACTTTTGCAAGTTATTCAAACAGGAAAAATGTTGAAGGACTTTGTTTAAAATAGTGAAATAATTCATAACATTTTATAATTTTATGTTTGTCACATGGGGCAGAATAATCCCCTAGATCTGAGGGTAGTCTAAACCTTGTGACGATCTTGTAATTTTAATTTAGCAACTTTTATGTTTTCAAACAGGGCAGAATAATCCCCTAAGATCTGAGGGTAGTCTAAACCCTGTGAAGATCTTGTAATTGTAGAAAACAAAAGAAAGTAGAGGGAATGTTGATCTAAAGTTAATTGGACTATATAAAGAAAGATAACTCTGTATTATGTTTCAACAATTACTGACTTCCTGTTGGAGTTATCCTCTTCCTGTTAATGGTGAATTGTGTAACATGTGCTAATAGTTATTAAAGTATTAAAACTTATTGATGTCCTTCTGAGTGCATTAACACTTTATACCTCATCATGCTGACGTATGATGTCTGACTTTCTACTCATGCTGACGTATGAGCTTTAATCTTTTCATGCTGACATATGACCTTTTTACTCTCTACTCATGCTGACGTATGGGTTGTTAATTTATTTTTCATGCTGCATGTACTTATGAGCTCTTTAAAATTTGTATTGTTAAGTTTGAGCTCTTCTACTCTGTACTCTGTGATGCTGACTTATGATTTTATGTTTATTTTATTTTCTCTCTGAGGTATGAACTTGTTAAAATTTTAATCATGCTGGACTTTTCGATAAAATTGTATACTTTTTCTTATCCCCAAGTTTTCTGTATATTCATTTTCATTTAAATGTGAAAAGGGGATAACTCTTAATGTTTATTATGTGTGTGCAGCTGTTAGTCCCCAGTTTTTCCATACAAGATCAACAAAAATAGATTTTGTAATGGTCTTACTCTATTCAAGTCTGCAATGTTGGCGAGTGTCCTTTGTTTGAAATTCCCATATACCAAGGTGAGTGACACAGGCTCTTGAGGATCTCTAGTTTTTATGCTGAAGACAATAATGATAGGAATACTGGAAATTGCAGAATTAAACAAGCAAGCAATGGGACCATGGTTTAGTGGTTTTATTCTTTTAGAAAATGCCTTAACATGAACTATCAAAGTACAAGACAAACTAAGGTATGACCTCTCCAACTGAACATAAACAAAGGAACTGTTTCTAATTTTTAAGATCATCTTTAGGACTTATTCTAAATAAAATTTAGGCAATTCATTATTTCTCTATTGAATAAATACATGTATATTCAAAATATTCATTACAGAAAAATTTGATAATATTTTATTGTCATATAAACATATTACAATTTAATCAAGTTTCTGACAAAAAAAAAACAAACATTATAATTATAAAAGAAATAACAATTCTATAAAAAATCAAAACACATGGAAAAAAATTATTAGGTTTCTGCCCTCAGTTCTAATGACTTTTTTTTTTTATAAAGGAGCCAATATTTTAAACATGTTCCATGTTATAGAGGTTTAGCATTTCTTTTACTTTTTGTGTTTGGTTAAGATTTTATTCATAAGATTCAAGATTTTATTCACAAACTGGTCAGAGACATTATTATGAGAAGGTAAACAATTTTCAAATAGATTATCTCTAAGTTGTTATGTTAATTTTACAAACAATTCTATCCTTTATAGGATTTTTTATCTACCATTTCTATTTCTAAATTATGACCACTAATTCTTTACTAAGTGAACATGGTGAAGCATTTGAGTTTACTGTTTTCATCAGAAGTTTTTATTTTATTTTCAAAAATATTCATATTTTTGTTCTTAAAATTCATTTTTAATCAAGGGCTTTAAAGAATCTAATTCATTCAAGTCCCTGCAATTATTAGCTTTATCTAACAGGCCTGAGTTGAGTGAAATATTCTTTGCAGATGTATACCAAGAATATGTATCATGCATATGCCAGTCTTGCAGTTTTGACAATATAATACACAGAACAAAAAATGATTTAATTAATAGACCATAAAAAAATGTCACAATCTATATAGAAGTGTACTTTATTTTTTCTGGAGACAAAATTTGCCTGTTAACTGACAAAAATAGCCAAACTGAAGATAACATATTTGATAAGTTTACAATTGTTTCAAAAAGCAAGACAATTTTTTCTTTAAATAATTTCCTTTCACAAGATTTATTTAATTCAGAGATAAGAACATCTTTCATTATGATTAGCATTTATCAAAGTTGATGATAACTAGGTAGCCATTTGGAAAATTAAAGTCTCTTTAGTGATTCTTCATGCACAACTCCAGTTTTGAGATTGGAAAAATTTAAAAGATAAACAAAAATAGTTTATTCCTATACCATATAAGGATATTTGTAGTTTTCCTGAATAATAATCATGATAATAGATTGTACAACTTTTTCAAGGCTTGATATTCATGATATTGATAATTTTAATTTGTTAAAAACAGGCTTGTTAAATTACTTGCTTCATGGTTCCTTTAAACATATCACTTGCATGATTATAAGTTATAATTAATAATAATTCATTAAATAATACACACAGACAATTGAATACCATGTACATCATGTACAATAACTTTTTACTGAAAAATAATTATTTAAAGGATTCTCTGTTTTGTTTTCAAATGCTAGTCAATAACTCATCTTTGAATTTTTGTCATTTCTACTCAAGATTATTTCCTAGAAGAAATTAAAAGAATAGAAGCAAAAAAACAAATAAAAAATAAAAAATAACATAAAAAAATAAAAACATTAGAAAAAAAGGAAAATATGTAAATTTAAAGACAGAAAAATCAACAAATGATATGAATTAACAAAGACTAAAACAACATTCTATTCTACATTTTCAAGAAAAGGTGAAATGTCAATTTGAGAAGAAACTTGAGGTACCTGTACAGGTAAATTTTAATGAAACATACAAGCTGAAAACTTCAACCCTGATTGATTTCAACAGATAACATGATTAGATAAAACATCAACCTATGTTTTATGACCCCAATAAATGGCCAACATTTCAAGATTGAATACCCCAATAAATGGCCACCATTCGATGGTGACCATACAAGAGGGTGGACATTACTAAGAGGAAGTCACAGGTTGTACTGTAGCTGAATCATTGGCATCAAAAGAAGTAGATAATATAAAATGGTGTCCAGGAGATAAACAATTAGCAAATTGCATGACAAAGTTTGGAGCTTCATCATATGAACTTTTGCAAGTTATTCAAACAGGAAAAATGTTGAAGGACTTTGTTTAAAATAGTGAAATAATTCATAACATTTTATAATTTTATGTTTGTCACATGGGGCAGAATAATCCCCTAGATCTGAGGGTAGTCTAAACCTTGTGACGATCTTGTAATTTTAATTTAGCAACTTTTATGTTTTCAAACAGGGCAGAATAATCCCCTAAGATCTGAGGGTAGTCTAAACCCTGTGAAGATCTTGTAATTGTAGAAAACAAAAGAAAGTAGAGGGAATGTTGATCTAAAGTTAATTGGACTATATAAAGAAAGATAACTCTGTATTATGTTTCAACAATTACTGACTTCCTGTTGGAGTTATCCTCTTCCTGTTAATGGTGAATTGTGTAACATGTGCTAATAGTTATTAAAGTATTAAAACTTATTGATGTCCTTCTGAGTGCATTAACACTTTATACCTCATCATGCTGACGTATGATGTCTGACTTTCTACTCATGCTGACGTATGAGCTTTAATCTTTTCATGCTGACATATGACCTTTTTACTCTCTACTCATGCTGACGTATGGGTTGTTAATTTATTTTTCATGCTGCATGTACTTATGAGCTCTTTAAAATTTGTATTGTTAAGTTTGAGCTCTTCTACTCTGTACTCTGTGATGCTGACTTATGATTTTATGTTTATTTTATTTTCTCTCTGAGGTATGAACTTGTTAAAATTTTAATCATGCTGGACTTTTCGATAAAATTGTATACTTTTATCATCAAATTTTATCTTATCCCCCAAGTTTTCTGTATATTCATTTTCATTTAAATGTGAAAAGGGGGATAACTCTTAATGTTTATTATGTGTGTGCAGCTGTTAGTCCCCAGTTTTTCCATACAAGATCAACAAAAAATAGATTTTTGTAATGGTCTTACTCTATTCAAGTCTGCAATGTTGGCGAGTGTCCTTTGTTTGAAATTCCCATATACCAAGGTGAGTGACACAGGCTCTTGAGGATCTCTAGTTTTTTATGCTGAAGACAATAATGATAGGAATACTGGAAATTGCAGAATTAAACAAGCAAGCAATGGGACCATGGTTTAGTGGTTTTATTCTTTTAGAAAAATGCCTTAACATGAACTATCAAAGTACAAGACAAACTAAGGTATGACCTCTCCAACTGAACATAAACAAAGGAACTGTTTCTAATTTATAATTTGTTTTCTTTTCTTCCTTTTCAGACAAGACAACATGTCAGAGGTGTCTGACTTCCTGGTTTTGTAATGGCGATAGTACTTTACAGCCATGTGGGAGATGTGATCCTTCCCTGGATAATTCTACATGTGGTCGATCACCTACAGAACATAGTTTTGGCCTGGCTATTGAATGTACAACGTGTCCACTTGGTTGGGTGTGTATTTGTAGATTAAGTCTACTACCATATTTGAAAAATAATATCCTCACATAAAATGCATGAAATTTCAAGTAAAAGTTCTCATATATCTTTTGATAGAGAACAAACTACATTTTTTTTGTATCATATCTGCCTTTAGAACAGTCAAATTGAATGTTAATAGATTAACAGATTTATTGAGATGAATACAAGGCATGTAGACATTTAATATTGTTGAGTGATCTAGGGTTGGGGCCTGTACATAGTACAGGCGGTAATGATAGCCAAGATGTCACAAATGCAGAAGTTCTTTTTACACCAAAGGAAGTACAAAATATGAATTAAATATATATGAAACATCTAGGTATTTGTTAAAGATCTTTCTTATGAGAATAAGGCTTCTGTGCACAGTACATCATCATAATCATACTGATGAAGAATGTATGTTATCCAAAATATTTATAGATACTAAAATTTATTGTTTATTTTTTAGCTCACCTTGTCTAATGGGCCATTAACTTTTACAAAAATCTTCTCCTCTAAAACTACTGAACTGAACCAAACTTGGCCACAATCGTCATTGTAGTTTTCTTTGAAAATTTCTCTATTGACCTAGCCTGGCAAACAAAATGGCAGACATTGCTAAAATAGAATATATGGGAAAAATGCAAGTTTTGTCTTATTCTTTTGAAAACTTACAAATAAAAAAAATCTGACAGGGGAAAAAAGTTAAGAATGTTGAGCTCTACCAATTGTTCATATGTGTCAAAACTGTCAGGGGACTTCTTTTAGGAGTTTTCTGTCCTTACATGACAAATTATACAATTTTGATAATTTTTAGTTCACATGCATGGACTAAAGGGCCAAATGAGCCTTTCTCATTACCTAGGGTCTGGCATCCAAGGTCATCTGTTAATTTTACAAAAATCTTCTCCTCTGAAACTGCTGGACCAAATTTAACCAAAATTGACCACAATTGTCATTGGGTTATCTGGTTTGAAAAATGTGTCTGATAACCCAGCCTGCCAACCAAGATGGCCTTCATGGCTAAAAATAGAACACAGGGGTAAAATGCAAGTTTTGTCTACATGTATTATTTTAAAACCGTAATAAAAAATACAAAAAACTGACAGGGACAAACATGTTGAGCTCTACCAATTGTTCAGATACGTCTAAACTGTCAAATGACTTGTTTCAGGAGTTATTGCTCTTCAATGACTAATTTTACCATTTTTAGCTCACCTAACCTGAAAAGTCAAGTGAGTTTTTCTCATCACTTGGCATCCGTCGTCCATCTTCCGTCGTCGTCGTCATCTGTTACCTTTTACAAAAATCTTCTCTGAAACTACTGGACCAAATTTAACCAAACTAGGCCACAATCATCATTGGGGTATCTAGTTTAAAATGTGTCCGAGGACCCTGCCTGCCTACCAACATGCCCACCATGGCTAAAAATAGAACATAAGGGGTAAAATGCAGTTTTTGGTTTATATCTCTGAAACTAAAGCATTTATAGCAAATTTGACAATTTGTAAATATGTTCATCAGGTTGAAATCTATCTATAGACCAATATTTATTTTGCCTACTCTTTCAAAGATTTTTGAAAAGCATGTCTGCAAACACCTATACCGATACCTATAAGCTCCTTTTTGCAAGTCAGTCTGGATTTAGAAACCACCACTCTTGTCACACTGCTTTACTAAAACTTATTGATCAGTGGTTGAAAGCCATTGATGATGGAGAAATTATAGGTATTATCTTCCTAGATTTTAAAAAAGCATTTGATCTGATGGATCACATTATCCTTCTTCAAAAACTGCAGTGCTACAAAATTTCAAATTTATCATGTAACTGGTTTAAATCATATCTATCTCATAGATTCCAACAAGTTGAAAATGGACAATCAAGTCAAGGGCACTAGAAATAAAATCTGGAGTACCTCAGGGCTCCATATTAGGCCCCTTTTATTTTTATTGTTCATTAATGATTTGCCCCTTCATATAACCTCACCTCAAGCAGACCTCTATGCAGATGATACAACCATTCACTGCACAGGTCGTAGTCTCAATACCATCCAGGACAGCATTACAAATGATTTAGACAGAATTGAAGAATGGTGCAAGGGAAATAAGATGTATATAAATCCAACAAAATCTACATCTATGGTTATTGGTTCTAGACAGAAACTAGCATAAACAGACCATGTTCTTAATTTGGCTGTTGGTAAATCCCACATTAGAGATGTTAATGGCAAAAAGCTCCTAGGGGTTTTTATTGATGAAAATCTTGAGTGGACAGCCCAAATTGACACTTTGTGCACAAAAATCAGTACCAGGCTAAATCTTTTGTCTAGGATAAAGAAATCCCTCCCCCTGGAAACACGAAAGTTATACTTTAATGGTTATATTCTCCCTATTTTGGATTACTATTGTACAATTTGGGGAAACACCAGTGACCAAAATACAAATAGATTAGATAAACTTAAAAAACGAGCAGCTAGAATTATTCTTGAACTTCCTTATGATACCCCATCTAATACAATGTTTAAAAAGTTATCATGGCTTCTATTTACTGATCGTGTAATTTACCACAAGGCCTTATATGTTCATAGATGTTTATATGGATCTGTCCCAGAATATTTGTCTAACAAAATCTATGTTACAAATAAAAATGGAATGCAACTTAGATCTAATACTACCCAATTACTTAATATACCAAAGGCAAGAACAAATGCATTTAGAAGATCTTTTTCATATTCTGGCCCAACTTTATGGAATAAACTACCAGAAGCACTAAGACACATGTCAAACATAAATACTTTTAAAACAAACTGCTTTAAGTTTTTACTTGAAAATCCAGGAATTATTTAAATGATTATGTATTAATTTTGATTATGTTTCCTTATGTTTATCTTTGTTATGAAGAAATTGTGTGATGCATTGTGAGTGGAGTGTGAGGGCCTCAAGGGAGAATAGTGTTTGTACTAATTGAGCATACCCTCTTGAAATAAAGATTATTATTATTATTATTATTATCTGCCTAGTAATTTTCAGACAAATCAGACAACCTATTGTTTGGTTGCTGCTCCTAAATTGGTAATTATACGGAAATTTTGCAGTTTTTGGTTATTTCCTTGAATATTATTATAGATAAAGATAAACTGTAAACAGCAATAATGTTCAGCAAAATTGTCAAAAGGAGTTATTGCCCTTTAAAGTCAATTTTTTACAATTTTTCGTTAATTTTTGTAATCTTTTACAAAAATATTCTCCTGAAACTACTGAGAAAAATTTAACAAAACTTGGCCACTATCATCATTAGGTATCTAGATTAAAAATTGTGTCTGATGAACCCACCTGCCAACCAACACAGCTCACATGGCTAAAAATAGATCCTACTGGTAAAATGCAGTTTTGGCATGTATCTCTGAAAGTAAAGCAAAAGTATAATGGTTGCATATTTTCATACATCAATTGTAAACACAAATATCAGGTGAGTGACACAGGCTCCTTGGACCTCTAGTTTCATTTTTGTCTGTTATCTTAAAAATTATCAGCAAGACAAGATCTACAATTAAGGCATCATCAGGTGATAATCGTCCAAAGACTCCTTATTGGAGTTATTGCTCATTATTGTTGATTGTTCATTGTCTGTTAACACTAACAACAAAAATCTTCTCCTCTGAAAATATAGGGCCAAATGTAACCAAACTTGGCCACAATCACATCAGGGTATTTAGTTTACACAATGTGTTTGATCCCGGGGACAGCCAACCAAGATGGCCGACATGGCAAAAAATAGAATGTAGGGGTAAAATGCAAGTTTTGTCTACTATTTTGAAAACCGTTAGAAACTGTCAGACGACTTCTTATAGGACATATTGCACTTAAATGGCGAATTTTACCATTTTATTTTCATTTTTGCCTACTTACTTGAAAACTATAATAGATAAAGCAAAACTTTAAACTGCAAAAATTATCAGCAAGATAAGTTCTACAGATAAATCTGCATGGACGAAATCATCAGTTGACTCCTTATAAGAGTTATTGCCCTTTGATGAAAATTAATACCAATTATTTGCGATTTTGCCATATAATGTATCTTTAGAATTATAATAGATAGATATAGACTTATATAAGCAAAAATAATCAGCAAGACAAAATCTGCAATTAAGATTATATGGAGGAAATTGTCTGCTGACTCCTTATTGGACAATTTTCAACTTTTTATTGGTGTTTTGCCTGATATGATGAAAATAAAGATAGATAGATAGACACTTTAAATCACAAAAATGACCAGCAAGTCAAGATCTACTAACAAGTCAAATTTTGCTGATATAATTATATGAGTGATAGCCCTTAACTCTTTATCTACCACTGACGGATATATACGCGGTATTTAGCACCGTTTAGTTCGTAGTGACTGATAAATCCGCTTGCCAGGTCACCTGTGTATTCGCAGTGACTGATCTATCCGCTGTAAGCAATGCATGCGCAGTTGCGGCGAGGGATATTCCTGTAAAATATACCACTGTTAAAACCCTTTAGATTGGACAATACTTAGGGGGAATCCCGAAATGAACCAATCAAATTCGGTTTTACAAATGAATAAACTTTCACCTCGTACATTCCTTTTCATTAAAAGGTAATATATAGATATAGGAAGATGTGGTATGAGTGCCAATGAGACAACTCTCCATCCAAGTTACAATTTATAAAAGTAAACCATTATAGGTCAAGGTACGGCCTTCACCGAATATGTTTACATTAAAATACATTGTTTTTAACACGTGTTTTTGTTTGCGGAATGCGATTGAAACAATGGCGGATGAATGGGCTTCATTCTTCGAATCGAACGACGAAGATGAAGAGTTTGAAGGTTTTACGCAGTCTGATATTGACGAAAGTGAATTTAGAAGTGTCGGCATCGGAAATAGAAAGCGAGTCATCTGAGGACGAGGAACCAGAGTTAGATAACGACATTTGGACAAATAATTTGTTTAAACCCCCAGTCACCGAGTTTTCACAACCGTTTGGGGCAGCTTTTAATCTCGAAATCTTTTCATATAAAAATTCAAACAATTGTGAGTTAAATGCATTTTTTATTTTTAATTTCTATACAGTAATTGCTTAATAATTTCATATTTAATTAGAGTGCTGATAACACCGCTGTAAAAATTCTCACACTGCAAATTATCTCTGGTAGTTAACCTACAAATCAGCTGCAGTAGCTAACTAATCAGCTGTGTGTAGTAGTGAACTGTATGATCTCCTGTGGTAGATAAGAAGTTAAATGAGGATTTTTTAAAACTTGTATTGCAGATATGTGAAGATGGATATGCCACACCCTGTGAAGACTTCCATTATGTTGAGTGTAATGACACATACTGTCCTGCAACATGTACCCATTGTGAAAGTGGTTACGCTTGTCGTGGTGGACAAAAATATCTGTGTAATGTGGGGACATACTCTGATGGGAATGTTGGTTAGTATTAAACAGTTAATCATACTTTACAACTCACTTACAACCAAATTACATGCAGTAATTTTATTTTAGAAGACTGTAACATAGTATTTGGTGTACTTCACATTTACTTGAATACTTTGATTTAAAAATATTCAGAGAGGTTTATTAAATTGATATTTCATTTTTCCTATTTAGAGTTCTGTGAAATGTGTCCACCAGGAACTTATCAAGATCTAACAGGACAATCATCATGCCTAAATTGTCCTGCTGGACACTATAGCTCCAAGATGAAGGATAGATGTAATGTGTGTGAGGCTGGGACTTATGCTGCAGCTGATGGTAGTGGTTGTCAGTCATGTTCAGACACAACGCAATGTCCTTGTCTTGGATCATCATCACTTTGTTATCTGGAGGAACTTTGTTATAATATGGATGGATCCTTTGACTGCTTGTCTTGCCCAGATGGTTATGAAGGCAATGGGGTCACTTGTAATGATATTGATGAGGTCAGATTTTAATTAATTTGCTGATACATATTTAAACATTGTTTCTTCATTTTATGTTTTAATCCTGCTATCTCTGAAATTCCATTAACATGTCCCTGAATTATTCTTGTTCATCTGTACATCTGTCTGTCCTTACGTCCCAAAGTTGGTTTCCATTCTCTGAATTTAGTTTGCCTCAACCAAATGTTATGAAACTTATAAACAATGTTTATTACCACATCTCAAATCAAGCTTGAATTTTGATGACGTCACTTTAACCTTTCTAGAGTTATGCCCCTTTATAAATGGAAAAATTGCTATATTTTTAGGTTCCATTCTCTAACTTAAGTTTGCCTCAAATAAATGTTATAAATATAAAAATACAATTATATGACTGAGTGAAAAGTAAAGAAAAGGAACTTACATTTTTAGATTATTGGACAGACATGCCTGCAGGACAAAACATAATATTTTTGCAATGGAAAAGTGAAAACACTTACAGGATTTTCTGAATCTAGAAATTAGAATTTATACATTGATTTTTCAGAGCTTCAACTTATAAAAGTTATTGTTTCATAATAAACAAGAAGAGGATGTGTTAGTAGAGTTGTTGTTCTTCATCCATTTCTTTATGCATTTTTGTTACATTTAGAAACCTTTGTTTGTTCCTCTTTATTGATAACAAAAATGTCTTTGAATATACATTCAGTGGCCTTCTTTTTATATTTTTATACGACCGCAAAATTTTTTTTGGGTTCATATAATTCTATGATGTCATTGTCGTCTGCGTCGTCGTCTGAAGACACTTTTGGTTTCCGGACAATAACTATAGTTTAAGTGAATGGATCTCTATGAAATTTTTTTAGAAGGTTCAATACATCAAGAGGAAGGTTGGGATTGACTTTGGGGATGATGGTCCCAACTGTTTAGTCAAAAGGGGCATGAAACAATCATTTTTCTAGTTTCAGGATAATAACTTGTGTAGAAGTATTTTCGATCGCTCTGAAATTGTACCACAATGTTTTATACCACAAGTAGAAGGTTGGGATTCATTTTGGGGGTAATGGTGCCAACAGTTTAGGAATTAAGGGCCAAAAACAAGCATTTTTGTAGTCTGGACAATAACTTGTGTGTAAGCCTATAGATCTCTCTGACATTGTACAACAAGGTTCCATACCACAAAGGGAAGGCTGGGATTGAGTTTGGGGGTAATTGCCCAAAACATGCAGGAATTAGGGGCAAAAAAGGGCTAAAAACAAGCATTTTTCTAGTTTCCAGACAATAACTTGTGTTCAAGTGTATGGATCTCTTTAAAATTGTACTACAAGGTTCAATACTACAAAGGAAAGACTGGGATTGAGTTTGATGGTTGCTGCTCCAAGGGGGGATTCAAAAGTTTCAGGGTATTCCAATTTTTTTAAGGGGTTCATATTTTTTTTCAAAATTTTTCAAATGTCAATTTTTTTGAAAAGTTTCAAGAAGAATTCTTCAATTGAACAGTATTGCGCATTAGATTTGTAAGATCTTTGACCACATTTATTTTGTGTCAGAAACCTAAATTATGTCAAAAATTTGATCACAATCCAAATTCAGATAGTATTAAGCTTGAAAATTGTGTCCAAATTTGCCCCAACTGTTCAGGGTTGGACCTCTGCTGTCGTATCAGGCTGCGCTCAGCAAAGCATTTTAATAATGATTGAGAAAGGTATGGTACCTTTCAGCACCATCTGAATTTGCTATTTTGACAATGTTTTTGCATCTTGGTTTTCTGTTTCATGCACAACAGTTGTAGAATATTTGTACCCCCACTCTTTTGGACCATTCACTTTTGAGTGTGGTAAAAATCTCCCTCTTTGACATTTGGGTTGTTTTGATATTTTTCTCAGTGATTAGTTTTCACCAACTTTATTGCAAAACAATTTTTGGTTTGTTTAGTGTAAATACAACCTAGCTCATCAAGAATGTTGTTTAAAATCCCAGTAGCTCTGAAAGGTTGTCAGGTATTTTATTATACAAACACTGTCACTCTTTTTCCAGATAATCTGCAGTTATAATAGTGTAAATCAAAACTTGATACTTTGTGTGAATTTAATGTTGATATGTCAAACACTATATCTTTTGACTATGCCTTTTGTTAGTTTTGAACAACTTTTCTAAATTATTCCTTTTCAATATTTTGCAACTTACATTTACAGTGAAATTGCTTTGAGTGTTATAGAATATGAGTGCCATAGATGACTTGGTGTATATTCCATTTGACCTTTCAAATTTTATATCCTTTTCTCACTTATGATTATAACCAAATATTGAGTGTATTTTTCTGGTGATTTACAGCAGAAAGGATTTCACTATGTAGGCTTACCATGTCTATAGCTTTAATTGCCTCCAATGTGTAAGTAAGTCTTTTTCAATCTATATATAGAAAATTGCATTGTATGCTATCTCACACCTACATTTATTTGTGGAAATTTCATTATCATTTCATGGGTACAGTAAACTACTAAGATTGCATTCATGTGATCAAAATCCTTTTGTGGCTGGCTTGGCCTTATAGTTATCAAATATCCAGACTTTATCATTACTAATGAGAACAAAAAAAATGGTGTCTTGAGCTAGCACAACATTCTATACATCTTATCCATTGGTATTAAGAAATTTATGAATGAAAATATATACTCAAATATTTAAACTATTCAAATATTCAAACTCCAAAATTTTGTGTATAAATACAAATATGAGAAGATGTTGTAAATATATATATATATATGATTGCCAATGAGACAACTCTCCACTACAGACCAAATGGCTTAGAAGCTAACAACTATCGGTCACAGTATGACTTTCAACAATGAGCCAAACATAACCAGCATAGTAAGCTATAAAAGCCCTAAAATGACAAAGGTAAAACAATTCAAACAAGATAACTAACTGTCTAATTAATGTACTAAACAATGTAAGAAAAGAAATATATCAACTGAATTACAGGCTCATGACTTAAGATGTACATACAGAATGTGATAAGGTTAAACATGTCAACTGTAAGACATACGAACAAACAATAAAAATCAATTGAAACCATACTTGTCAAGAAAATTTCATAAGATGTGCACATCTGTTCTAAGAGAATGGAAAAGGGGGTTTAAATACGGAAACCTGTAAAATAAAAATCGCAAAAAATGTTGCACGGAAAATAAAACTCAGGAAAAACAAAACACTAGAAATAAGATCGTAAATATTAAGGGAAAAAGTACTAGAACTGTTATTACTCAATCAATCCTTGAGATCATGCAGTCATTATTAATGGACACGAAGACTCTGTGATTACCTTTTAGCGTCTGCTAGTTGCATCTGATTTGAATAATATTATTCATATTAATTTGATGATCTTTGTTATCCTGGGTACCAGTTCATTAATACATTATATAAAACAATATTCGAGCCCAGATTTACTTTTTAATCATAAATGCGGTATCAGCATGAAAAATTAAGAGTATTTACACAAACACTGAAAATAAATAAGGTGAAACATGAAGCACGCACATCAAACCAAACAGGAGAAAAAGAGAAATTAAATGTCAAAACAGGAAGACATTTGAAATAAAAAGGCTGAAAACGCTGATAGAAAATAACCCTTTACCACCCTCTTCTAAATATATCAAAGATGCATATGTCACTAGTAAAATGATGTTTGAAATTGGAGTTTTTTCTTCCTTTGTCAAGAATTAAAGTTATGAAATCTCAAATTCAATGTTTAATGTGTACAATGCAATATGTTATTATTTTAGTTCCCAATATCCACATTTGATTCACATATTTTGAAGAATTAAATTTTTCTATTATTGCCATTTGAGGCATTATAATGGCTCTTGTCATACCTTCTCCATTACATCTTGTTGATTAATAATATATATCAGTTTATTATTGCTTCATATTAAAATATCACTGATTGTTATTTATACAAACAAACCAAGTTGGTATTCTGTTGTCTCATATTGTAATATTTTTCTGTAGTCTCATATCTTTATTTTTTCTCCAGTCTAATGTTGTATATTTTATTGAGTCTCATAAAGTGCAATATTGTTTCTGTACTTTTAGTGTGAGGTTGTCTAATTCTTGTATAGTTGTTAGAGTGGTCTCAAATACTCCTTGTTTATGCCTCTAGAGTCAGTGATCAAAACATTCCAGGTCACCAGTGAAAGGCTTACTAAATTTCTAGAGACATATTTTTATTTACCATTAATCTACAGCATTCAGAAATAAGCCCCTCCCCTTAAATCCCCTTAAACTGACAGTGTAATGTGTTGGAATCTAGACCAGATTCAGAACGGATGCAGAATAGCATCTGACCTACTCTGCTCGGAATGCAGTCTAGAAACCAGTGAATCCAGTTGAGTACTAGTAAAACAAACACATGTTTGGGAAAAGAACCACAGTTTAATGCTTAGTTTTTCATATTAATAAAACCACAAACAACAGTACAGTTTTCAAACAATACACAAATTAATTAATGAACAATCTGTGGTATTCCATATAAAAACTAACATATTATGAATACAAAACTGTGTGTTCTTGTAAGTCAAACTACTCTAAACATATTTATATACACAAAATAAATTGATACAATAATAATAAAACAAATATTAAGCCCTTTAAAGGGTGGGTGAGGATGGGATTTAAAAATTTCCAACTGCAAAAATATAATGCCTCTGCTTCATGCAACTGAATTAGCTCGAATGCCTATGAAGACGCGCAATTGTTAGAACAAAGAACCAACAGTAATTAATTAACTATCTGATTGGACATTTTGAAATGAGCACCCTATTCTGATTGGTTCTCTAACTAAATCTCACTACACAATTAGGGAAAACCCAATCTTCTCATTGGTTAAAAGTTTACAATGACATACAAAGCTAAGGATACACTCATTTCCATAAATGACCGTATCCTGAAATGAAGTAACTTAATATGTTGTTGATAAGAGGAAATGCAATCACAAGGATGAATTGCATTTCACTATACTGTGTATTAATACTCAATTTTTATTTATATAAAAATACCACTTTTCCAAAGATCAAGGTATCCATTTGCAAGCCTTCCATTGATAAGATGAAATGTTTAATGATCACATCGACCTATATTTTAACAGATGTAACTTTTCAGGTAAAATTATGTTCTGTTTGTATTGATGAGCAAGACCTGACAACCCACAGTAAAACTCTCCTAATAGAGCAAATCTCAATTAAAGTCCAGATCTCATCCTTGTAATTGAGCAAATACCAGCTCCGAAAAACAATACCAAATGTAACATAAGGGGTATCTGTGTGTAAACCAAAAACATAGTCTCAGCAACATCATACTGGCTTAAAGCAGAAAGATACTTTAGAATGAATAATAATTTTATTATAAAAAACAATTAATCAATCTGGTTTTGGCCCTAGGGAAACACTCAGCATACAAGACAATTTTTGAGTTCCTGCCTGAGCAAGTCAGCTTGCAACCTCCAGTGTGAGGAAGAACCTGCCTGCCCGACAATACGCCAGCCGGGGAATGTGAAGCGAGGGGTCTCCACTTAGGTGATGAGACTAGGCGTCTCATTAGCAGCCTGGGTGTGCAAGGTCTGCATGGGGATAGCCCATGTCCTAGTAGAGTAGCAGGGGTCTATCAAACTGGTGCTGGAATAAATTTGATAAAATTTGTCCCGAAATGCTTGGGGCTGAATGAAATTTTAGAAATAACCAGTGATAAAATTCCATCAAGGTCCAAAAACTCAGATGGAAACAGATGAGTGCCCCAAGGATTTTGGAGTTTGGATTAATTCACCTTCAATAATAAAGTCATGAGAAAAAAAAATAATTAAAGAAAATATGTGTTTACAAAGATAATATATGTTTACATACTGATTCACAATAATGTTACTAATGATATTTAGTATTTAAACATTAGAAGCTGATGTTAAAATTTCTTTAACAAAACTTGCATACTTGTTCAGAAATCAAACATGAGAATGTTATAAAAAAAAAAAATGGTACTCAGTATTCAAGACAAGAGATGCTATTAAAATAACATTCAGTATCCCAATTTTGAAAATGCTATAAAAATGATATTCAGTATTCCAATTTTGAAAATGCAATAAAAATAACATTCAGTATCCCAATTTTGAAAATGCTATACAAAAAAAAAAAAAAATATTCGGTATTCAAACAAGATTATGTTTTAAAAGTATATTCAATATTAAAAATGAGAATTCTATTAAAAAAAAAAAATAATAATAATAGTAATAATGATAATGTTCAATATTTAACATGTTTAAAGTTTCAAACATGGGAATACTATAGAAATGATATTCAGTAATTCAATGATGAGAATGATATAAAAAGGATATTCAGTATTCAATAATCAGAATTTATAAAAATGATATGGAATTCAATGATGAAATGGTATATAAATGAAATTCAGTATTCAATGAATCCATCAAGCTATAATAATGATATTCAGTATATTCAATGATGAGAATGCTATAAAAATGATGTTCAGTATATTCAATGATGAGAATGCTATAAAAAAATATTCAATATCAGTTACTGAAATGCAAAAGCTACACCAGATTGGTCAATAATAGGTTTGAACGTTATAAGAAATGAATTCAGTATTGCAATTCAGAGTGAGGGAGAAAACTGCCTGTATAACAATCTACCAGTTAGGGAATGTGGAGCGAGGGTTCTCCATGAGGAGGTGAGACAATGGCATCTCATCTGTAGCTGTTGGTGTGCAAGGTATGAATGGGGATATCCCATGTGCTAGTAGATTAGCATACAGGCATGAGAACTATAAATTCAGTATTCAAACATGATAAATTTTCCTAAACAAATTTGTGAAGAAAATGTCACTCTGTTCAGTTGATGCAGTTATAAAATAATTCTTTCTCGGGCTCAAAGCTCTCATCATTGAATACATGTTATTATATGCAGTTATATATTTAATAATTCTTTCAACGTGTTTGTCAAAGTTCAAAGTTCACAGCTATAAAGTACTGTTAGATTCTGGGGTAGTATTAAATGCTTATGTATACTGCAATCTGCAATGTAAACATTGTGTGAGTAAATAAAAGTTTGAAATACATTTATACTCTACAGTAAACATCACTATATTCCAAAGTATTAATATCTTTAACATCAATAAGAAGACATAATACAATCTCTATAATATCTTAAATCAATATGCAAAACTGTATATGCTGTATGGTTCCTTGGTTTTGACATATTTTAAATGTAAAGTTGTCTATTTAAAAAGTGTATGTTGTCTGATTCTAAGGATTCAAGTTGCAGGAAATAGCAACATCCCAAGTTACGGAGTAGGTTTACAATTTGGTTCGCAATAACATACTTCTGGACTGTTTGGGTACTGATGAGGCTGTAGTAGAGTTATGGAGTAGGTTTACAATTAAGGAATAACTGTACTGTAGTTGAAGAGTTGCCACCGTCAATTGGCGATTTGACGATCGCAAATGCAGTTTTACTGGCGGCGCGTGGCGAGACAGTAAACGGATATTTGCGACCGTCAAATCAAAATTGACGGTGGCAACTCTTCAACTACAGTACTGTTATTCGATTCTAATGCATTACAAAAGAAATAATACGTTAGAGCTTGAAAAAATGTATAAATTTGAAATTTAATAAAATTCCACGAAACTTCATGAATGATTTTGGCGCAAAGACGTCATGGCTTAACATGACGTCATACAAATGACGATTCAAATTTGGATAAAATCACATCAAAACGGCGATTTTGAGGTAGGTGTTGTTTTATTTTCGATAATATTGTAGTAATCGAACATTTGTTGATCCATGAATTCAAAATGGCGGGTCCCTCCTTAGTTACGACTGGTCAACTGTGGATTTGACGGTAACTTTTAGCCAATGAAAAAATATGTTACATAAAAATTGCATTAGAATTTGGTTCGCAATCACATACTTCTGGACTGTTTGGGTACTGATGATGCTGTTGTACTGCCTTGTAGTCAATGAGCTTAATTGTCCTACATGATACATCCCGAGTTACTGAGTAGGTTTACAATTTGGTTCGCAATCACATACTTCTGGACTGTTTGGGCACTGATGAGGCTGTAGTGCTGCCTTGTAGTCAATAAGTTTAATTGACCTACATGATCTGATTGAAAGGTTGGAGAAATAAAGTCCACACAGATACAGAAACTGATATAGGCTTAGGTCCATGTTGAAATGCAGAGGGTCTAGTATAAAAATATTGAAATATCTGCCATGTCTGTTGTAATCCTGTTTGAAACATATGGAACGTTCTGAACTTGATAAATGTGAGAACTAGTTACTGAATGTGCTTTAAACCACAGATGAAGGATGAAATAGTGTTTAAGATATCAAGTTGGTGATACTATGATAAGAATACTGGCAATGTTCATGTTCTGTATATATTATGGTACGACTGAGCTTCAGTTGAATAAATGTAAAGTTTAATAATCAAGTGTGGAAATTGTTTGTCCCATTGACATATAAGTCAAGCTGTTGCCACATCTAAGGTAAAATGAAGAACTTGATCATGTTGATAGTGTCTAATTTCTTTTGTTGTAAATCTGATGAAACCAAAGTGCATACAGGAGGTGCAATGTCTCCATTTCCTCAGTGTTTAAATATGCAATAAAAGAAATGAAGAAAGGTGTCAGTAATAGGCAATATCAAATGCTGTACTTATGTTAATTCTATAAATGTAAACTGTATAACAAGAAAAGTAACTGTTTAACTCATTTAGAATCATTCAAAATCTGAATAAAATTATACTAAAAGTCAACAAGTGTCAACTTGAGTCATTCCTCAACTTTCTAAATCAGTAATGTATAATGAGATGCAAAAACATCTGTATTAAAAGATCTCTATATGATTAGAAAATAAACTATTATATGTGATTATCAGAATTATTAGTGTCTCTCAAACATGAAAAAAAAATATATATCATAAGAACATAATAAATTGTAATAATAAAATAACTTTGCTCATCATGGCCAGGTCAAAGTGGGCCAGGTTTTAAATTTGAAAAAAAAATCTTTATCTTATCTATCTTTAGATCATGAAACTACTTTAATAATTATTTTGCAGAATGCATGAACATGATGAAAAGTAGGGTATGTTATAAGGACAGCAAACAAAAATAATATAAAAGAAGACAAATAAAAATAAAACATAACTAATCCAATAATAAAAAAAAAAATTAATCAGGATAGACCTTAATATTTCAAGTGGCTGTTTTATGAATAAGGATGTTTAGATATGTAAATTAAAGAAAGTGATTTATAAACCAATTAAATCTAGTCTCTAGTTGCCTTCGGATTATAATTTGCAAAGAAAACTCCAAGCACAATAATGTACAGTAACATCTGTATAGAAGAAATAAAAGTTCAAACAAATATACTTGCCTAGAACAGTTGTATAGAATGTAAGGCCAGATCAAATATAACACTCATGGAAATCTCTGTATGGTCACAAATTATATAAGGATCTGATGATGTTAGATTCTGCTCGATCACATAATACTCTCGAACACAGTTAACATGGTTATAAACTCCGCTTTTAAGTTCTACACAAGTTTGCAAACATTGAAAACTCAGCTGTGTATAAGTTAATAAGATCCAAAAGTGAAATAAACAAGTTCATGTTGCAAGAAGTAAATATCTAAAATTCAGTATATGGTAGCAGTTCAAATACAATGCAGCCGCAATGTGACATTATAATGGTAAAAGTTAAAAAAGATTAAGTCCATTTGAAACAATAACATGAATAATAAATTAAATAATAGCACTGTAAAACTATATCAACTAGTCAAGACTGCTATGAACCAAGAAACTGATTATACAAAGACCATGCATATGGCTTTACACACAGATTGGGTACATCAATCATACAGTGGGAGGAGTCTGGCCTCACTGACCTTTAGATAATATACTAATTGTTGTGTAATTAATTTTTATAAGATCTGGTATCATAATCTGCATTTCCTCACCAACAGTGATTATTTATGACATGTATCTGATTAAGAAAATATTAGTGTGCCTCCTAGTGAGATTCCAGTTGTAACTTTAATTCAAAGTGTCAAATGCCAGGGAAATTAACCTCAAGATAAAACAATTTAAGTGGTCTGTGTATGTTAATTAAATGTATCCAGAATGTCAGCATCTTTATTATCACATAAATTATTAAGTGTAAGCTGGAATGGCTGTTTGTATAAACAGTACTTATATTACATATAAGTACAATAAAAACAAATGAAGCAGATAAACTTGCAAAACAGTTTTTTCATAAAACAATAACTTGACAATATATAAAGTAGAAAATCAATCTAAAAGTTTTAGGAACTAAATAACCTATATAATTTCACTTTTCCACAGTGTTATGTGGGGAGTCCATGCTGGAACACATCAGCTTGCATCAACACTGAGCCAGGTTACCAGTGTAGAGCCTGTCCCCATGGTTACACAGGAACTTATGAAGATGGTCTTGCTTGGAACAATACACGTAGGATATTTCAGCTGTATAATTACCACCATGATCCACTATATTATCAGACATGTTTTGACATAGATGAGTGTGCTGTCAATCATGGAGGATGTGATTCTAATTCTTATTGTCACAATACACCAGTAAGTATCCACTTATTGTCACAATACACTAGTAAGTATCCACTATCAGTCTTAATGTCACAATACACCAGTAAGTATCCACTTATTGTCACAATACACTAGTAAGTATCCACTATCAGTCTTAATGTCACAATACACCAGTAAGTATCCACTATCAGTCATATAGTCACAATACACCAGTAAGTGTCCACTATCAGTCATATTGTCACAATACACCAGTAAGTGTCCACTATCAGTTTTATTGTCACAATAAACCAGTTAGTGTCCACTATCAGTCTTATTATCACAATACACCAGTAAGTATCCACTATCAGTCTTATTGTCACAATACACCAATAAGTGTCCACTATCAGTCTTATTGTCACAATACACCAGTAAGTATCCACTTATTGTCACAATACACCAGTAAGTATCCACTTATTGTCACAATACACTAGTAAGTATCCACTATCTGAGTCTTATTGTCACAATACACCAGTAAGTATCCACTTATTGTCACAATACACTAGTAAGTATCCACTATCAGTCTTAATGTCACAATACACCAGTAAGTATCCACTATCAGTCTTATTGTCACAATACACCAGTAAGTATCCACTATCAGTCATATTGTCACAATACACCAGTAAGTGTCCACTATCAGTCATATTGTCACAATACACCAGTAAGTGTCCACTATCAGTCATATTGTCACAATACACCAGTAAGTGTCCACTATCAGTCATATTGTCACAATACACCAGTAAGTGTCCACTATCAGTCTTATTGTCACAATACACCAGTAAGTGTCCACTATCAGTCTTATTGTCACAATACACCAGTAAGTGTCCACTATCAGTCTTATTGTCACAATACACCAGTAAGTATCCACTATCAGTCTTATTGTCACAATACACCAGAAAGTGTCCACTATCAGTCATATTGTCACAATACACCAGTAGGTGTCCACTATCAGTCTTATTGTCACAATACACCAGTTAGTGTCCACTATCAGTCTTATTGTCACAATACACCAGTTGGTGTCCACTATCAGTCTTATTGTCACAATACACCAGTAAGTGTCCACTATCAGTCTTATTGTCACAATACACCAGTTAGTGTCCACTATCAGTCTTATTGTCACAATATACCAGTAAGTGTCCACTATCAGTCTTATTGTCACAATACACCAGTAAGTGTCCACTATCAGTCTTATTGTCACAATACACCAGTAAGTGTCCACTATCAGTCTTATTGTCACAATACACCAGTAAGTGTCCACTATCAGTCTTATTGTCACAATACACCAGAAAGTGTCCACTATCAGTCATATTGTCACAATACACCAGTAGGTGTCCACTATCAGTCTTATTGTCACAATACACCAGTTAGTGTCCACTATCAGTCTTATTGTCACAATACACCAGTTAGTGTCCACTATCAGTCTTATTGTCACAAAACACCAGTAAGTGTCCACTATCAGTCTTATTGTCACAATACACCAGTAAATGTCCACTATCAGTCTTATTGTCACAATACACCAGTAAATGTCCACTATCAGTCTTATTGTCACAATACACCAGTAAGTATCCACTATCAGTCTTATTGTCACAATACACCAGTAAGTGTCCACTATCAGTCTTATTGTCACAATACACCAGTAAGTATCCACTATCAGCCTTATTGCATAATACACCAGTTATTATCCACTATCAGTCTTATTGTCACAATACACCAGTAAGTATCCACTATCAGTCTTAGGCCGTGTTCACATTGACCTAAACTCGGTGTTGTGTTAGTGTAATTCACAGGTAATCTAAACACAATTACGTTCCCATTGATAAAACTCAATGTTTACATGTAGTTTAAATCATGTTTTGTCTACATGCAGTCGTTAGTCAATGTAGACCTTGTATGGTTTATGTGTACACAAAACAAGGTATTTAGAATATGAATTTTACTGTGTATATTAAATAAAAAAATTTTTTTTTATTAAACAAGTGTGGACACAAATCAGTGTGGATAGTATGTTCGGAAGTTTGATAGTGTTTTCTGACATAAAGAGGTCTCTGGTTTTCCCCCATAGAGTTCTATTTTGAACTGTGGTGCACAGTGACAGCAAACCTGTACCAAACACTAAAATAACAGTGTCTTTTATTTAATATTTATGTTCAAGACTGTCATGGAGGAGACACGAATTTAAATCAGTGCCAATTTAGTTAGACATTGCTTTAAATATCTAATCTACATATTGGCCAACATGCTTGAGTGCTTCGTATATATATATATATATATATATATATACACAAAAAATTCTATATATATATATATGCACGTTCCTGTAATTAATTTTTGTACATGTGCAACGTTCCGTTGGGGGTTTTCCTTTCAACATTTTAACTTTGGAGTAACTTCTTTTTGAATACATTTATCGTTTAAAAAAATTATCCGTTAATGGAGCACAGCTAGCTGAGTGTGTTTAAACCCTGGAAAGATTTACTTAAAGAAGCAGAAGATTGCAAACATTACCAAATGATTCCGATAAAATATGTTCCGCAATTTTGATTTTGGACAGCAGCAAAAACTCAAATAAGAAGAGGATAACATAAGGTGCATTTCCGCATGATGTGATTTTAATATGCGAGATTTTATCCAAGGACCTGCAAGCATGTGATATTTGTATGGTTCTATTTATGTTCCTTTGAGGTGTTAATTTCTTACCTATGTTTGTCCACATTAAACTGTAAATTTCTTCAGGATCTTCCCAGTATCATTAGTAAAAGATTTTGTCTTTATGTCAAAATTGTTTCTAAAAAGATTGATTAAGGTTTTAAGTAACAACAATATACGAATTATGTCAGATACCAATACAGATGCTCAAAACTCCGGCCTATATATACAAAATAATAATCAAAGTACCGAAGTACTGAACATCGGATGACCGCAAGTTCTTGTGGATAGTCAAAAGCACTTGTCACAGTCACAGAAAAAAAATGACATCTCTATACCTGAATCTGAGGTTAATGTACAGAGATATATTTTTTTCTGAGCCAAGTCCGTGCGTGGATGATGAATAAATGACAGGAAATTCAACCTCACCATAATAACTATTATATTGTAGTGATACAAATCAGTATATACTGGTTTGTTTTTATATTTTATATTGATATAACAGTTACATGTATATATAATTTTCATCCATTTGTACATCATTCTATTCTACTATTCAAATAAAAGTGCAATGCAAGTGCATGGTGGACACTCTTCTGTAAAAATTCGATTTTTCTAAAAGATTGGATATGAGTATGCATTAATATTTTCCACAAAAACAATTACAGAGTTACCGGTCCTTGCCAGGATTGTCGCAAAACGTTCTTGAGATATTCTTCCGATGTCAGTGGCGTAGCTAGGCGGAAGCTCGGAAGCCAAGGCTTCAACATCGTTTTTTCAACAACAAAAAAATAATAAAAAAAAGTAAAATAAAAAGGAGCTAGAGGGATGAGAGAAAGGGAGGAGTGAGAGAGAGTGAAGGGGAAGAGAAATGGGCACTGTGCTGTTAAATAAAAAAGTTGTAGAAGTCAACGAGTCGATATAGGGAGACGGATTTATATAAGTTCTTCTTGTTTCCAAATCCCTGTATTTCTATTGTATAATTGTATTTGTGCACTTTTAAAAATAAGATATTGTTTAAACTAACGAGTCGATATCACTTCTCAGACTCCCGGCATTCGTTCCCATCACCTGCGCTTTATTTCACCTCCTTTTATAGCAGACGAATATTGTGTCTGCGGGGTGTTCTGCTAGTTACAATGCAACGCAGAATTGACAATGCCTGTGACCAATGCCACAGCTGAACGCAGTTTCAGTGTCATGCGACGGGTTAAAACATATCTGCGTTCTACGATGACAATCAAACAACTTTCGGGGCTATGTATCCTTCATGCATACAAGGAGACGCCCATTGATAAAGTATTTGACTGTTATGCAACCAAAAAGGACAGGAGGCTTGCTTTTTTTTGTTTAAAGTCACTGGTGACAGAGATTGACTCTGACTCTCTGAATAATTCATATCCATACATAAGGTTTCGACCGGCTGTATCTACAAAGTGAAATGTTCCTCGAACAATTACCCTACTGAGTTTGTATTTTTTAAATAAAACCAGACAATTTTTTTAGTTTATTCACTGACAAACATGACAGGAAACTTAGAATCATGTATAATGTTGTATCATAAATATTGCTCAGCTTTAATACAACCAATTAAAGTCAAAGATGAGCCATCACCTTTGTTTATTTTTATTAAGTTGACCTCGTAAGTTGTATTCCGCTGCCCATCAATATAAAAAAATAAGATGTGGCAATGATTGCCAATGAGACAACTCTTCACAAGAGACCAAATGACACAGAAATTATCAACTATAGATCACCGTACGGCCTTCGACATTGAGTAAAACCCATACCACATAGTCAGCTAAAAAGGGCCCCGAAATGCCAAATGTAAAACAATTCAAACGAGAAAACTAACGGCCTGATTTATGTACAAAGTAATGAAAGAAAAACAAATAAGATACACAGCAACAAACGACAACCATTACACTGAATTACATGCTCCTGACTTGGGACAGGCACATACCGAATGTGGCGGGGTTAACTTGACTAATTTGAAGGCGCCAACACTGCCCTAACCTGGGTACCCACTATATTAAACTGAATATATTGTGTACATTCCATCTCCAAACAATTCATAATGGTGTGGTTTTTATTATACTGGTCTTAGTAAACATAACTTTTTACCCCTCTGGAATCTCCTGGTTTTTACAGTTTCTTTGAGGAACAATATATATTTTTTCACAAAATTATTTGACTTGTATCAAACAAAAATGCTTTTGACTACACCTTAACATTCAATATTTTCAGTTAATATTTGTGGGTCTAAAACCCTAAAATCCAGGAGCTTCCGGGGGCTTTGCCCTGGACCCACTGGGGGCCTTGAGCGGCCCCCAGACCCCCTGCCGATTTGGGCTTCACCTTCAACATTTGTCTAGCTACGCCACTGGATGCTTTAACACAATTTTTCGTTACGTGTGCATAGATATTATCAATGATTTTTTACTTATATAATATATATCTAACGACAAAACATTTTCATGTTATTAATTTATGTTCTGAACAAAAATATTTTTATCAGTATTCATTGGAGAGGTGTATTTATAACAAACGATAAGGAATGTTAATTTGGACTCGTTAATATCCGCGTATTTAGCATGTTTATAGATCGGTTACAAACCCAAAACGAAAGTTACGTAATGGAAATCTAGGCGATAGCAATATATTGGAATGTCCTCACGGTCATCGCGATAAAAAAAATCTTTTAGATATGAACAGGACTGACGGACACAAACATTAAACAAATTATTCTTGCTAACATTAAGTGTGAATGATCATTTAAACTCAGGACTCATCAGTAGACAGCACATTTACCATAATTCGCCCCGTCTAAAATATCAGGTGTTTAAAAAAAGATAAAGCTTACATCTTGAATCATTAATTTTTTTAACTTATTCTGATGTTTGGTTGAGAGTTAAAAAGTACTACTTTCAATGAAAATGTTAATCTGGCCGGGGTAAAGTAATTGCAGGAAACATAAAAAAAAGAAATCTTCAATTGATTAAGTGACTTAATACACTGACCCTTGTAATTGAGGGGGTGCACATGGGATGATTCCAACTTGCCGCCCCCTTACCATTTTTTTTTTTGGTGAAGCATAGATTAGAGAAGTAGTGTTTCAATTTTCCCTTTTTAGCTCACCTGGCCCAAAGGGCCAAGTGAGCTTTTCTCATCACTTAACGTCCGTCGTCGTCCGTTAACTTTTACAAAAATTTTCTCCTCTGAAACTACTTGGCCAAATTTAACCAAACTTGGCCACAATCATCATTGGGATATCTAGTTAAAAAAATGTGTCCGGTGACCCGGCCAACCAACCAAGATGGCCACCATGGCTAAAAATAGAACATAGGGGTAAAATGTAGATTTTGGCTTATATCTCTGAAACCAAAGCATTTAGAGCAAATCTGACATGGGGTAAAATTGTTTATCAGGTCAAGATCTATCTGCCCTGAAATTTTCAGATGAATCGGACAACCTGTTGTTGGGTTGCTGCCCCTGAATTGGTAATTTTAAGGAAATTTTGCCGTTTTTGGTTATTATCTTATAGAGATAAACTGTAAACAGCAATAATGTTCAGCAAAGTAAGATCTACAAATAAGTCAACTTGACCAAAATGGTCAGTTGACCCCTTAAGGAGTTATTGCCCTTTATAGTCAATTTTTAACAATTTTTCGTAAATATTTGTGATTCTTTTACAAAAATCTTCTCCTCTGAAACTACTAAGACAAATTTAACCAAACTAGGGTATCTTGTTTAAAAAATGTGTCCGATGACCCCGTCCGCGAACCAAGATGGCGGACATGGCAAAAAAATAGTACATAGGGTAAAATGCAGTTTTTGGCTCATATTTCTGAAACCAAAGCATTTAGAGCAAATCTGACCAGGATAAAATTGTTCATTAGGTCAAGATCTATCTGCCCTGAAATTTTCAGACCAATCAGGCAACACGTTGTTGGGTTGATGCCCATGAATTGGTAATTTTAAGAAAATTTTGCAGCTTTTGGTTATTATCTTGAATATTATTATAGATAGAGATAAACTGTAAACAGCAATAATGTACAGCAAAGTGATCTACAAATAAGTCAACATGACCAAAATTGTCAATTGACCCTTAAGGAGTTATTGCCCTTTATAGTCAATTTTACAATTTTCATAAATTTTGTAAATTTTGTAAATTTTACAAAATATTTTCCACTGTAACTACTTGGCCAAGTTCATTATAGATAGAGATAATTGTAAGCAGCAAGAATGTTCAGTAAAGTAAGATCTACAAACACATCACCATCACCAAAACACAATTTTGTCATGAATCCATCTGTGTCCTTTGTTTAATATGCACATAGACCAAAGTGAGCGACACAGGCTCTTTAGAGCCTCTAGTTTACTAACCTCATGACCTAGTTCCCCCAACTCTCAATTCCCTCCAATCTAACCCCCACTCATTCCCAGGCTTGGATTCCATAATCGTGTTCACCCAGTGGCTAACGGTATGTATACCATAATTCGTCTCGTTTAAAACACAGGCGTTTGAAATAGATAAAGTTGAAATCCTGATCGTTAAATTTTTTAAGTTTGTCTGATGTTTGGTTGAGAGTTAAAAAGTACTACTATCAATGAAACAAAAAAATAAAGTGACTTAATAAACTGACCCCTGTAATTGAGGGGTGAATATGGGATGCTTCCCACTTGTCTCCCCCTTACCATTTTTTAGCTCACCTGGCCCAAAGGCCACATCACTTGGCGTCCGTCGTCTGTCGTCCGTCGTTAACTTTTACAAAAATCTTCTCCTCTGAAACTACTTGGCAGAATTTAACCAAACTTGGCCATAATCATCATTGGGGTATCTAGTTTAAAAAATGTGTCCGGGGACCCGGCCAACCAACCAACCAAGATGGCCACCATAACTAAAAATAGAACATAGGGGTAAAATGCAGTTTTTGGCTTATATCTCTGAAACCAAAGCAAATCTGACACAGGTAAATTTGTTCATCAGGTCAAAATCTATCTTTCCTGAAATTTTCAGACAAGTCGAACAACCCATTGCTGGATTGCTGCCCCTGAATTAGTAATTTTAAGTAAATTTTGCAGTTTTTGGTTTTTATCTTGAATATTATTATAGATAGAGATAAACTGTTAACAGCAATAATGTTCAGCAAAGTAAGATCTACAAATAAGTCAACATGACCAAAATGGTCAATTGACCCCTGAAGGAGTTATTGTCCTTAATAGTTAATTTTCAACAAATTTTCGTAAATTTTTTGTAATCTTACAAAAATCTTCTTCTCTGAAACTACTGAGACAAATTGAACCAAACTTGGTCACAATGGTCATAAGGGTATCTAGTTTAAAAAATATGTCCGATGACCCTGCCTGCCACTAAGATGGCAAACATGGCTAAAAATAGAACATAGGGGTAAAATGCAGTTTTGGGCTTATATCTCTGAAACTAAAGCAAAAGTATAACAGTTGCATTGATTTATGCATCAATTGTAAATAAAATTATCTGGTGAGCGACACAGGCTCCTTAGAGCCTCTAGTTTTGGTAAAGCATAAATTATCTCTTTTAAGCTCACCAGGCCTGAAGGGCCAAGTGAGCTTTTCTCATCACTTGGCGTCCGTCGTCCATTGTCTTCCGTTGTCGTTAAATTTTACAAAAATCTTCTCCTCTGAAACTACTGGGCCAAATTAAACCAAACTTGGCCACAATCATCATTAGGGTATCTAGTTTAAAGAATGTGTCCGTGACCCGGCCAACCAACCAAGATGGTCGCCATGGCTAAAAATAGAACATAGGGGTAAAATGTAAAATTTGGCTTATATCTCTGAAACCAAAGCATTTAGAGCAAATCTGACTGAAGTAAAATTGTTTATCAGGTCAAGATCTATCTGCCCTGAAATTTTCAGATGAATTGGAGAACCCGTTGTTGGGTTGCTGCCCCTAAATTGGTAATTTTAAGGAAATTTTGCCGTTTTTGGTTATTATCTTGAATATTATTATAGATAGAGATAAACTGTAAACAGCAATAATGTTCAGCAAAGTAAGATCGACAAATAAGGCAACATGACCAAAATGGTCAGTTGACCCCTTAAGGAGTAATTGCCCTTTATAGTCAATTTTTAACAATTTTTTGTAAATTTTAGTAATCTTTTACAAAAATCTCCTCCTCTGAAATTACTAAGACAAATTTAACCAAACTTGTCCACAATCATCATTGGGTATCTTGTTTAAAAAATGTGTCCGATGACCCCGCCCGCGAACCAAGATGGCCAACATGGCTAAAAATAGTACATAGGGTAAAATGCAGTTTTTGGCTCATATCTCTGAAACCAAAGCATTTAGAGCAACTCTGCTCTGGATAAAATTGTTCATTAGGTCAAGATCTATCTGCCCTCAAATTTTCAGACCAATCAGGCAACTTGTTTTGGGTTGCTGCCCCTGAATTAGTAATTTTAAGAAAATTTTGCAGCTTTTGGTTATTATCTTGAATATTATTATAGATAGAGATAAACTGTAAACAGCAATAATGTACAGCAAAGTAAGAGCTACAAATAAGTCATCATGACCAAAGTGGTCAATTGACCCCTTAAGGAGTTATTGCCCTTTATAGTCAATTTTTAACAATTTTCATAAATTTTGTAAATTTTTGTAAATTTTTACAAAATATTTTCCACTGTCACTTCTGGGCCAAGTTTATTATAGATAGAGATAATTGTAAGCAGCGAGATTGTTCAGTAAAGTAAGATCTTCAAAAACATCACCAACACCAAAACACAATTTTGTCCTGAATCCATCCATTGTCCTTTTGCACATACCGCTTTTGTAGACCTAAAAAATTCAAAAGTTTGATATATCAACATTTAGATAAGCATAATCACAATCTAAAATTTATTAAATTCCAACCACTTGAAACCATTCAGAAACAACCAGGAGAATCACACAAGCAATTTGAAAAATCACGTGAAATTCGCGAATTATTTTGGATAAAAAGACTTCAAACAGCTTATCCTCTCGGTCTTAATGACAAAATATTAGGACAGGGAACATAACTAAAACTTCAATCGATGTCATTAATATTGTCGATAAACGACTTAGAAATAAAAGGTCTCATGGCAAACGCAAAAACCGTAATAAACGTATTAAACATCATATAAATTATACACTTGCTGATCTGTTATCTATAATAAAAAATAATGGCAGACATCAAGTATTATGCAAACTGGGTCAGATGCCAATAAGTAAATTATATGCTATTTTTCTGGAGTGTGATACAATTTCTTTTTTAGCCCAATGTATGAATACACCGTATTATTACAGCCTTTTGTCATCATAGGCTATTTCCTAGTATCGATAAACCTGAAAATCATAAACGGCATTTTCTTAAATTAAAATATATAAATAGAGGTATTGATTTTATTAACTTATCTAGTATATTCAATGACTCTACCATCCAAAGCCAAATACCTCCGTATTTTGATAATATAGAACCACCTATTATTTCGTATTCTTATAAAAACCCAGCAGAAGTTTGATTTTTAATTATACGTCAGTTACATCAGACGTCAATATAGTAAATAATGTTCCTTCCACTTGAGATTGTGAAACATCTAGTTTTAGATATGTTCCCTATGGTCATGTCCTTACAGGAGACCTCAACATCGTCGAAGACTGTGAGGTCATAACTTTTCTTAAGAAAGGACCGAAATATCGTCCTCCATCTAAGATAGATTGGAAACAGTGTCATCAGGTCATTAAAGACGCTCTGTCTGTCTACTGTAAAATTGGTGTAAACGTGAAAATCTGATAAAAATCTCTAGACAGTTATTTGAATAAAATTATGAATACTGTTAATATTCGTATATCTCATTTTGAAAATTCTGAAATTAGTAATAGGGTCCATGATATTCCCATTTCCAGAATAAAAATAAACTCCCAAATACTACATAAAGCGGTTTGTGTTCGTACCGGCAGACAAAGCAGCAAATAATGTAGTGGTGGTGTGACGATATATACTACGGAATTTCTCCAAAACGAAATTACAAATTCATCTACATTCAGGTCCGTACGCTCCACAGAGAGTCAAATTGTAAACAAGCATATCACTGCCACTACCCAGCTTAAAGCCTCTTCCGAACATTTGAAAGTCCCTACTATGTACTGGTTACCTAAATTGCACAAAAAACCATTTAAATTCCGTTTCATCTCCTCATCTAGTAAGTGTTCTACTACCAATCTATCAGTTCTTCTAACTACCTCCCTTACTACTATCAAAGAACTTGTTATTAACTTTTGTAATAAAGCTTATGAAAATAATGGTATTAATTATTTTTGGAGTGTTAAAAATTCTTTAGAGGTTTTAGATAAAATACATGCTTTTGATGGTCCTTTTAATTCTGTTGACAGTTATGATTTTTCTACTCTCTATACTACACTTCCACACAATCTTATCAAGAAAAAGTTTTCATATTTAATTAAATGGTCTTTTGAAAAATCTCATTACAAATTTATTTGCTGTAACTCGTTTAAAGCCTTTTTCTGTAACGAAAAAGGAAAGTATGCTAGATACACTTACTGGAAATGTGAAGATATGATTGAAGCTTTAAATTTTCTCCTGGACAACATATATAGATATAGGAAGATGTGGTGTGAGTGCCAATGAGACAACTCTCCATCCAAATAACAATTTATAAAAGTAAACCATTATAGGTCAATGTACGGCCTTCAACACGGAGCCTTGGCTCACACCGAACAACAAGCTATAAAGGGCCCCAAAAGTACTAGTGTAAAACCATTTAAACGGTAAAACCAACGGTCTAGTCTATATAAAAAACGAGAAACGAGAAACACGTATAAATTACATAAACAAACGACAACTACTGTACATCAGATTCCTGACTTAGGACAGGTGCAAACATTTGCAGCGGATTAAACGTTTAATGGTACCAAACCTTCTCCCTTTTCTGAAACAATAGTATAACATCACAACATAGAAAACCACACGATAAAATATCAATTGGAAGGCTTAACTCAATCAAAAAAACTATTATATAGATATAGGAAGATGTGGTGTGAGTGCCAATGAGACAACTCTCCATCCAAATAACAATTTATAAAAGTAAACCATTATAGGTCAATGTACGGCCTTCAACACGGAGCCTTGGCTCACACCGAACAACAAGCTACAAAGGGCCCCAAAATTACTAGTGTAAAACCATATATGTACGTTTCGGTGATAAAGTGTATCGACAAGTAGTAGGTATTCCTATGGGCACTAGCTGCACCCCTTTAATAGCAGATTTATTCCTGTATTGCTATGAATCTCAGTTTATGACCAAACTCAGTAAAGACATGTCATTGTTACATTTGGTTGATACATTCAACAATACCTTCCGTTGTCTAGATGATATTTTTTCGTTAAATAATCCAGAGTTCTCTAAATATACTACCGAAATTTACCCAATAGAACTTACTTTAACTAAATCTAACATAAACAGCAGTAGTTGTCCTTTTCTGGACTTGGACATTTCAATCTCTAAAGGAAAACTCCATACGAAAATTTACGACAAAAGAGACGATTTTTCATTCCCTATTGTTAATTTTCCTTTTTTAGACGGCGATGTTCCTTTGGCTCCATCATACAGTGTGTATATAACCCAACTCGTTCGTTATGCCCGTGTGTGTAGTGATGTCATAGATTTTAACGAACGTAATCAATGCATCACTGGTAAAATATTAAGTCAGGGATTTCGTTACCATAAATTACGTAAAACTTTTGCTAATTTCTTTCATAGATACAAAGATTTGATTTGTAAATTTGGCTGTACCTGTAGAAAACTGATTAAAAACGGTATTTCACATCCTAAATTTTACGGTAATATTGTACTTAAAGCGCAGAAATCACTATGTGATCCGTGTAAACTCATCGAACCTTTAAATAAACTTATTAGTTCAGGTTATCTTACCAATGTTGTAATTAGATCTTTGAATATAGTTTACATTGGCACTAATATTGATTTTGTCATCAGCAAATTAAAACATAACTAAATTTGTATTCTTTTCAAACGGGATGTTTAAAGACACACCCACATTCATTTTGATCTATAAAGAGGTTAAACTCCTAACTATCCTTCTGTCTGTCGATACATTTATTTTTGGCATTGCACAAGTCATGTCTTCTTTAACTGTCCATGACGTTAAAATACTAAATCCCTGGGATGTGTTTTAGTTGATTTTAGTCTCTGATGCATGATTTTTATTATTAATTGTTTTGGCTTTTAACTAGCTGTCAGTAACTGCAGTACTCTCAAATCGTACTTTCTTGTTTATTTGACCTGTTGATACTAATTGTAATGCTTTTTTGTTATTTAATGTTATTCAGGGTTATATCTGGTCTATATACCAGCTTTGATAAGTGTTTGATACTAATATAAATTTCCACTTCGTACTATGAACATCAAAATTATTTATTTTGTAAAATATTTCCTTTCTCTATTGTAACTGTACATGTATACCTAACAACAAAATTATTTTCATTTACCTGTGTTTAAAGTTATTGCAAATGGCTGATATTTTGTTCAAGCATATTGTTTTCTTAAATTGTTTAACATTTCATACCGATATAACATGTTACTTTTATTATTCTTCCCTTAGTTTATTTATTTTGTATTTACATTGTATCATAGGTCAAATTTATTTGTTCAGTGTATGTTCAATGGTGTTAATATGTCCTTTGATTGAGTTAAGCTATTTCAGTTGATATTTTATAGTGTGTCTTTCTATGTTGTGATGTTACACTATTGTTTCAGAAAAAGGGTGAAGGTTTGGTACCATTAAAACGTTTAAACCCGCTGCATTTGTTTGCACCTGTCCTAAGTCAGGAATCTGATGTTCAGTAGTTGTCGTTTGTTGATGTGGTTCATAAGTGTTTCTCGTTTCTCGTTTTTTATATAGATTAGACCGTTGGTTTTCCCGTTTGAATGGTTTTACACTAGTAATTTTTGGGGCCCTTTATAGCTTACTGTTCGGTGTGAGCCAAGGCTCTGTGTTGAAGACCGTACTTTGACCTATAATGGTTTACTTTTATAAATTTTGACTTGGATGGAGAGTTGTCTCATTGGCACTCGTACCACATCTTCTTATATCTACATAGACCAAAGTGAGCGACACAGGCTCTTTAGAGCCTCTAGTTTACTACCCTCATGACCTGGTTCCCGCCTCACTCTCATTTCCTTCCAACTTAACTCCCACTCATTCAAAGGCTTCGATTATAGAATCATGTCCACCCGGTGCCATCTTTAGGGGGAAGGGGGTTTCGGGGGTTGGAAACCCACTTTTTTTGAACGACATTCAATGAGGGGTAAACAGGCACCAAATATTAAGATAAATGGGGAATGTGACCATGGGACACAGATGATGTCCCCGTTGGGATATAAGATTATAAAGATGCACAATGTACATAACTCAAGAACGGTAAAGTTGACACTACGAAAATATGTGCTTAGTCTGGACACAGATGATGCCTCCGTTTGGATAAATACGATTTTATAGATACACAATGTACATAACTCAAGACCGGTAAAAGTGACACTACAAAAATGTGTGCTTAATCTGTGTTTTGTGGTAATAAGCGTTTTGTATTAGTTTCATAACATTTGCTTGAGGAAAACTTAAAGAACAAAAACGAAAATTCTGCAATTTTTCCATTTGTAAAGGGGCATAACTGTAGAACAGTAAAAGTGAGGCCACCAAAATTCAAACACGATCAATGTTTTGTGGTAATAAGCCTAAGCATTGCATATAAGTTTCATACCATTTGAATGAGGCAAACTAAAGTGAGAGAGAAAGGAAACAAACAATTAAGCAATTATTCCGTTTGTAAAGGAGCATAACTGTAGAATTGTAAAATGATGCTATCCAAGCTCTTACTTGATCTGTGTTTGTATTAATAAGCATTGTGTTTAAGTTTCATAACATTTGGTTGAGGCAAACTAAAGTTAGAGAACGGAAACCAATGTTGGGATGTACGGACGTACAGATGGACAAGGGTAAAACTTAGTGCCCCCTCTATTACAGTGGGGGATACAAAAGAATAGCGCAATCAAAAATTATCTTCACTTGTGAGAGCTCTTGATTAATTTTTCATCGATATCATTTTTATAGGTAAAATTTTAGATGACGGAATTTGAACTAATCCACAAATATTATACATTTAGTTTTATCTTGCCAGTTTTTATACGACGCAAAAATTAAAATTTTTTTGGTCGTATATTGGTATCACGTCGTCGTCGTCAGCGTCGTCCAAAGACGGATGGTTTCCGGATAATAACTTTAGTATAAGTTAATAGAAATCAATAAAATTTTAACACAAGATTTAGAACCACTAAAGGAAGGTTGGTATTGATTTTGGGGGTTATGGTCCCAACTGTTTAGGAATTACGGGTCAAAAAAGGGGCCCAAATAAGCATTTTTGTAGTTTTCAGAAAATAACTTGTGTTAAAGTGTATGAATCTCTCTGAAATTATACCACAAGTTTCCATACAACAGAGGGATGATTAGGATTGACTATGGGGGTTATGGCTCAAACCATTTAGAAATTAGAGGCAAAAAAGGGGGGAAAACAAGTTTTTTTTTCTGGTTACAGGACAATTAAGACAATTTAAAAGCAGTCTAAGGGAGGTAAGCCAATCCCAATTTAAAACAACAATGTTTGATTACCTCCCTTACACTGCTTGTAAATTATGTATTAAGAAATGATGATTGCCTTTAGGTGATTAGCTGTCAATTTATTTTTAAAAGTAACTATTAATTAATATTAATTTTAGCCATGACTATGTATGTCATTTTATATTTTAAGACTTGTATCATGTATTTCAAAGGGTTATTATGGTTGCAAACTTTATTAAAATTTGTATTGAGATTATGACTATAACTTGAGGGAATGAATTTTTTTTTTGGAATAAGGAAAGGGGAGGTGAACAAAATTGGGGGTAGGTAAATAAGAATTTGTGAGGGGGACTATTTTTTCTCATTTCAGATTTCAGATATTAAAAAGAAAATTTCATCAAATATTTTTTTTTTGGGGTTAATATTCAACAGGATAGTGTATTGCACAAAAGCAAAAAAATGTTTTATTTAGGGGGGGAGAGGGTCAATTCGCAACAGCATAGTGTATTGCACATAGCAAAAAATTGAATATAAATTCAAATCATATAACCAATTTTTAAGTTCTTTGACTACAGTTATTCTATGGCAGAAACCTATTATGTGTCAAATATTTAATTACAATCCAAATTCAAACCTGTATCAAGCATGAATATTGTGTCCATTTTGGCCCCAACTTTTCAGGGTTGGACATCTGCGGTCGTATCCAGCTCAGTGTGCTCAGCGAAGCAATTTATTAATAGAATAGTGCAAGTTTTCTCAGTGCTCCAACTACGTGGTCATTTATTAGCATTGGTTTGTTCAAAGTCAGTTGTTTATATATATTTAGCATAATAATTTGCAACACATACATTAACTCTTGTTGGTTGATTGCTTGATGTACAGTTGCAAATATTTCATGCATATTTAGAGCATATATAAAGATATGAAAAGTTAATTTTGTTCAGTTAAATTCATTGTTTACAAAGTAAATTATTCTTTTACACTAATAAATTGCAGTGATTACTATAATATTATAATAATGTATCAGGGATTCATGGTATTGCAGTGACATGTACAACTTCATGCAAAAGTGGTTTCTGGGCTTTTAAAGAAGTACTGTTTCAATTTTACTTCAAAACAAAAGGACGGTTTTTGTAATTCTATCAATTGGATTTATATTTAAATAACAGTGATTGATTTTCGGAAAACTGTAACCCTCCCCCCTTTATGATCCAAAACGTTAAAATTGAAATTTCTAAAAATCGAGAGGGAGCTTACATCCAAAGATATAAACAATTCACCAAAATTTAATGGGAAATCGTGAAGGCAGGTTGTAGTTAATGTATGACACGTTGTTATGAACAGAAAAATCGACTTTTAATTGTAGCCAACAAAAGACACAAATCAATAATAAAATTTAACAAGATTTATTATACGCAAGTTTACAAGAAGTATTACATAAAAAGAAATGTCAACTTAACTGTCAAAATATATGTCCAATCTTTTATCTTTTCTTTATCTGGAAATCTTCTCGGAATCTGCAGAATATTATGTCCAATTGGTCACAATCTAGTATGATGTAGTTTGTAAATAAAAGTGTCAATCCAACTGCTGAGAATGTTGATGTCTATCGATGTCTAAGTCTATCTATGTCTAAGTCTATGTTTCTATGTCTATAGGGTCTGCATACTTATATATATATATACTCAAACGGAAACTTCTAGATAACAGTAGATGTTTAAATTACGCATCTTTTGTTATGATCATTCTGGAAACGTTATGTAAGTGAAATAGAAAGTTCTAATCATTCCATGAGTATCAATGATTGTTCCAGTGATTTCTAAACTGCATAGTTGTAACACAGTGTGTATTATTTTGTACACAGTGTAAACATATATAATAGGCCACACAAAACAAATTAGGCCAACTAAATAAATATGATAGTTACAATATCATAACACCTCCCCCCTTAAAAAAAGTTTGAGTGTAACAAAAACTTTTCATGAATAATATGTACAAAAAACATAGTTTATACACAGTGTTTTAATAAGTTCTAGATAAAGCATCTGCTATTACATTATCTTTACCTTTAATATGTTTTACAATAACATCATATTCCTGTAACAATAAACTCCACCTAGTCAATCTCTGGTTCTTGTTTCTCATTTTATGTATGAAGGTGAGAGGATTATGATCAGTATAAACAAGAATAGGATGGACAGTGGGATTTAAATATACATCAAAATGTTGAAGTGCAGACAACAGTGCAAAACACTCTTTTTCAATAGTCGAATAATTTTTCTGATGTTTATCTAATTTCTTAGAAAAATATGATATAGGTTTCTCAACATTATCATCTGTCTCTTGATATAAAACAGCTCCAACTCCTACATCGCTTGCATCAATGGCAAGTTTGAATTGTTTTTTTCAAAGTCTGGAGTGATCAGAACTGGACTATTAATTAAAAGTGATTTGCTATTTTCAAAAGCGTTTTGACAATTTTCACTCCAGATGAATTTAGAATCTTTCCGTAAAAGATGAGTCAATGGTTGAACAACAGTAGCAAAATTTGAACAGAATTTCCTGTAAAATCCAAGCATGTCTAAATATCTCATAAGTTGTTTTTTATTTGTAGGAGGAGGAAATTTAGTAATTGCATCCACTTTAGCCATAATAGGTTTCACTAGACCTTGGCCAACTGTATGCCCTAAATAATCAACAGTGGCCTGGTAAAATTCACTTTTACCAAAATTAACAGTCAAATTTGATTGTGACAATCTATCAAAAGTATCATATAAATGTGTTAAATGCTCTTCCCAGCTATCACTACATACAATAAGATCATCAATATAAGCATAACAACAGTCTAAATCTTTTATAACATTATTGATCATTCTTTGAATGTAGCTGGGGCACTTTTCATGCCAAACGGCATTACAGTATATTGAAATAAGCCATCT
The DNA here is from genome assembly GCA_017311375.1 of Mytilus coruscus. Classification (NCBI taxonomy): domain Eukaryota; kingdom Metazoa; phylum Mollusca; class Bivalvia; order Mytilida; family Mytilidae; genus Mytilus; species Mytilus coruscus. Next base: position 14,997,324 of record CM029604.1, read on the forward strand.
GGTGTGACAAAAGCTGATATTTCTTGAGCTCTCTGTGTCAATGTGATATGGGACTTGCCAGTAACCTTTCAATAAATCAAATTTGCTCACAAATTTTGCTTGTCCAATGTTATCAATGCAATCGTCTATCCTTGGAATCGGATAGGAATCAGATTTTGAAACAGAATTTACTTTTCTGAAATCAGTTACGAAACGAAAGGTTTTATTTGGTTTGGGCACAAGCAGACAAGGAGAGCTCCATTCACTGTTACTCGGCTCAATAATATCATTGTCAAGCATATATTTAATTTCTTGTCTCATAAATTCAAGTTTGAGTGGATTGAGCTGGTAAGGATGTTGCTTAATTGGAGAAGCATCACCAACATCGACATCATGACAAACAGCAGTGGTTTTGTTTGGCACATCTGGAAAAAGATTTTTAAAAGAAAATACCAAAGCTTTTAATTTTTCTCTATGATCAAAAGACAGATATGCAAGTTTTGAATCTAAATTTGACAAAATTTCTGAAATTTTCAATCTAACTGTCTCTTCCATAGTTTTAGAACTAAAAGGTGGTTTAATTATATCTGGTTTGTCATGATTGTTCTCCAATTTAACCATGGCTAAAGTGGCAACTGGTTTACTCTCACCTTCATTAGTACGTTCAAAATATGGTTTTAACATATTAATGTGACACACTCTATTTTGTTTACGCCGACCTGGTGTTTTTACAATATAATTCAAATCATTGATTTTACTCTCTATGGTATAAGGACCACAATATTTAGCTTGTAATGGATGTCCAGGTACTGGCAAAAATACAAGTACCTTATCACCAGGCTCAAAAAATCTGTCATACCATACCATATTTTCATCTTATTCTGAACAGTTTTCAAAAAGTGAACACCATCATCCCAGTCCCTGTCAAATTGAAGACAAAAAGTTCTAATCATGTTCTTCAATGTTTGATGAAAACGTTCTAAGGCACCTTGAGATTCTGGATGATAAGCACTTGACCTATACTGAGCAATCCCTAACTGGTACACGACTTGCTGAAATAAACCTGACATGAAATTTGAACCCTGGTCGGACTGTATAGACTTTGGAAGTCCTACTAGCGTGAAAAATTTGATCAGAGCTTTGACAATAGTAGGTGTCTTGATATTCCTTAACGGAATAGCCTCAGGAAAACGAGTGGAGGTACACATGATCGTTAATAAATACGCATTTCCGGTCTTGGTCTTCGGTAAAGGTCCAACACAATCAATTAGTACTCTGCTGAAAGGTTCTTCAAAGGCTGGAATAGGCAGAAGTGGTGCTGGTGGTATTTTCTGGTTAGGCTTACCAACAACCTGGCATATATGGCATGATTTACAGTATTCTGCGACATCACTTCTTAGTCTTGGCCAGTAGAAATGCTGTAAGATCTTAAGGCAAGTCTTCCTTATGCCTAAGTGTCCAGCCAAGGGGATGATGGGCAAGACCAATAATGTCTTGCCTATAGACTTTAGGCACCACCACTTGGTATACCACTCTCCATTCCTCCTCTGGGGTAGCATCAGGGGGCCTCCACTTTCTCATTAAAATGCCGTCTTGATGGTAATAGCATTCGGCCACTTTGTCTGCTTCCTCCTGGTTGAGCCCTCTTGCTGAGCTGAAGAACCTCAGGGTCTTTATTTTGCTCTTTGACAAATTTCCTTTGGTCAAATGAATGGCTGTTTACGTCTGGCCATGGCATAATTACATTCTTGCTAATACTAGGTGGTCTTATGACGGCCTTCTCTGAGCTACCGGGACCTTCAATGTCGGCTAGAAAGGTGTCAGAAAGGTCCATGTAAACAAACTGGTCTTCTTGCAAATCCTCATTTTGTTGTTTTCTAGCCATCGCCCTAGTAATGACACAAGCTGGATACAGTTCAGCATCATCTTCAGGTGATTTAACATCCACCACCGGTTCACTGGTAACAATTGGTTCAGCAACCACTTTGTTCCTAGCTAGATCATTTCCTAGCAATAATGAAACACCCTCAACAGGGAGATTAGGATGAACACCCACAACAACTGGTCCAGTTATCAAATCTGACTTCAAATAAATACGATGGAGGGGAACATCTATACAACCTAACTCCACACCTTGTAACAAAACGGAGGCACCAACAGAAGTCTCCTCGGACAAAGGCAACACACCTTCTAACAATAAAGACTGAGAAGCTCCAGTGTCCCGTAAAATCTTAATAGGCTGAGGAGTAGTATTATCAACAATAGAAACAAACCCATCAGACATAAAGGGTTTATAATCCTCCATGTAATCACAAAAACTGGACTTAAAAGCCTGACTCGCAGGACATTCCAACGTATTGGTAACACAGGGTGTCGTACAAGCACTGGTCTTGGGCTTATTATCTCTTTCATTCTTCTTCTGGAGTCTGAAACAATCAGCCATCAGGTGACCATTCTTCTTACAATAAGCACAAGTCAGTGACTTCTCAAAAGTTTCAAACTTTGGACTAGACATATTATAACTAGACTGACTCTTATTCTGTGCAACAGGCTTACTTTCAGTATGCTCAGTGCTTTGATTCTTGTAATTTCCACTCGAAGTATTAAAATTTTGACCTTTGAAACTTCTTTTATGTGAAAGAGTATAATTATCCGATATAACAGCTGCATCTTGTAATGTCTCAACAGTTTTGTCATCTAAATGTGTTTTAAGTCTAAATGAACACACTGCTTGAACTCTTCTAATAACATCAATTGTCTTAAATTATCAAAATTTGTATCTATTTTCTTTGACGTAAGCCATTTATCAAATAGATCTTCTTTTTCCCTAGCAAATTCAACATAGGTTTGTGAATCACTTTTTATAAGACCTAAATTTCTGCTCTATATGCTTCTGGCACTAGCTCATAAGCTTTCAAAACTTCGTTTTTAACTGTGTCATAATCAGAACTATTTTCTGATGAAAGTGCTGAGTAAATTTCAGCGGCCTTGCTCTCAAAAACACTTTGCAGCATTGTAGTCCAAAAAAGGCCTCTGCCATTTCAAATTTTGAGCAATTTTCTCAAACTGTGGAAAAAATTTATCAACTGTTTTTTCACAAAATTTAGGAACCAAACGTATATTTTTTGCTGCATCAAAATTAAAATGTTCTGATTTTGATTGGAATTTAGTGTTGCTTTCTTCTTTTGCCATTTCAATTTTCATTTTTTCAATCTCTGACCTTTCTCTCATTTCAAGTTCTGCATGTTTTAATTTAAATTCACTTTCTTTTTCTTTTTTCTCCTGTTTGTCTATTGCCAAATTTTTTATAATTTGTTTTCTCATAGATACTCTAAAGTCTAATTTCAGATGTTTATCAAGCAACACTAATTCCTCTTTCTTTAAATTATCAAACTTCTCCAGATCTGGCGTTTTCAAAAATTTACCGGCATCAAATGCCATTTTGTAGAATTTTGTTGGCTAGTTCAAATAAAAATACTGAAAAGATATTTACGTTCTCCCGGACGAGCCCCCAATTTCTGTTATGAACAGAAAATCGACTTTTAATTGTAGCCAACAAAAGACACAAATCAATAATAAAATTTAACAAGATTTATTATACACAAGTTTACAAGAAGTATTAAATAAAAAGAAATGTCAACTGTCAAAATATATGTCAAATCTTTTATCTTTTCTTTATCTGGAAATCTTCTCGGAATCCGCAGAATATTATATCCAATTGGTCACAATCTAGTATGATGTAGTTTGTAAATAAAAGTGTCAATTCAACTGCTGATGTCTATCGATGTCTAAGTCTATCTATGTCTAAGTCTATGTTTCTATGTCTATAGGGTCTGCATACTTATATATATACTCAAACGGAAACTTCTAGATAACAGTAGATGTTTAAATTACGCATCTTTTGTTATGATCATTCTGGAAACGTTATGTAAGTGAAATAGAAAGTTCTAATCATTCCATGAGTATCAATGATTGTTCCAGTGATTTCTAAACTGCATAGTTGTAACACAGTGTGTATTATTTTGTACACAGTGTAAACATATATAATAGGCCACACTAAAACAAATTAGGCCAACTAAATAAATATGATAGTTACAATATCATAACAACATTAACGACATACAGAGACGGTCAGAAAACAGTATACCGTAATTCGTCCCGTCTAAAACACAGGCGTTTAAAAAAGATAGAGCTTAAAAATCTTGAATCATTAATTTTTAAGTTTGTCTGATGTTTGGTTGAGAGCTTAAAAGTACTACTTTCAATGAAAATGTTAATCTGGCCGGGGTAAAATAATTGCAGGAAACATAAAAAAAAAGAATTCTTCAATTAATAAAGTGACTTAATTAATACACTGACCCTTGTAATTGAGGGGGTGCACATAGGATGATTCCCACTTGCCGCCCCCTTTTTTTACTACCCTCGTCACCTGGTTCCCGCCTCACTCTCAATTCCCTTCAACCTAACTCCCACTATTACCAGGCTTCGATTCCAGAAACGTGTCCACCCAGTGCCATATTTGGGGGAAGGGGGTTTCGGGGGTTACCCACTATTTTGGACAATGCATTTGAATGGGACAATTAAATGGTTGGACCCTCCCCAACCAACAGAACGATTATCTCATAATGTACTATGATACAGACTGGTGTAATCCATCTCTAAAGCATGTTTTTAATATAAATATCCCGATGGAGAATTAATCATTAAATATAAATACCATGATGGGTAGCTTAGTGAGTCTGAAATTAAAGGTTAATACAAATATCCCCTTCGGATAATTAATGATGAAATATATATAAATACACTGATGGAGAGCTTAATCGATTCTCAAATTGAGGTTTATACGAATCGTCTGCTACAGGTAACGGAAAATTTTGAAAATTTGACCTAGATGGTCAAATGAATATAAATACACTGATGGAGAGCTTAATCGATTCTCAAATTGAGGTTTATACGAATCGTCTGCTACAGGTAACGGAAAATTTTGACAATTTAACCTAGATGGTCAAATGAATATTTCTTTTCTCTATATTGTTGTTAATTAATATTTATAACAATTATTATACGCCACACAACGAGTTGCGGAGGGTATAATGTTTTTGACCCGTCCGTCTGTCCGTCCGTCAGTCCGTCAGTCCTGTTTCTTGTCATCGCAACTCCTCTCAAACCACACAACAGAATTTCATGAAACCTTTTTAGATAATAAGGACATACTATGTAGATGTGCATATCGACAGGAAATTACGGTTCAATTTTTTTTCTAGGAGTTACGCCTTTGAACTTATTTGCTTCAATGTACTACTGCAACAGTTTGTCATCACAACTCCTCTGAAACCACACAACAGAATTTCATGAAACTTTGTAGATAATAAGGACATACTATGTAGATGTGCATATCGACAGGAAATTATGATTCAATTTTTTTTCTAGGAGTTACGTCCCTTTGAACTTATTTGCTTCAATGTACTTCTGCAACAGTTTGTCATCGCAACTCCTCTGAAACCACACAACATAATTTCATGAAACTTTGTAGATAATAAGGACATACTATATAGATGTGCATATTGACAGGAAATTATGATTCAATTTTTTTTTCTTATACAATTTTTTTTTCTTACATATATTTTATTTCTCCAATGACAATGTGGGGACGTGGGGTATGTGAGCGCGCTCACTAAGGTTCTTTAATTATTAAAGTTATTTACCGAATAATTTGGCTAAATTCAATATTTTTCTTTGTTATGAAAAAAAACTTTAGGTAGTTTTATTAACCCCTTATCAAGACTCGAAGCATCATTAGTGCCAAACATATTTTAATTCATTTGAAAATGTCTTCCCAAATCGACTGGACGAACACAGATAAACCTATGGCAGCAGGAATTTATCCAGAAGCTGTTCATCATTATGTGCAGAAAGAAGCCAATTCGCGAAGACATATCAACACAATTATTTATAATACCTTCTAATATTATTAGTACATCGTTTGAAATCATGAAATATTTGCCACTGGTCTTTACTCCATCAACAATTCACTCGTAAATGCACTAGTAAAAAGAGTATTTTTTAAAAGTATCTGGCTGCATAGTAGTATTGGGTCATTGCTCTTGGTTCAAACTCGTGATCTGTTTTATTTAAGCAAAACTAATGAATTGAGTAAAAGGCAAGTTTTACCAAATCATCAACTCGCTATCATATATATTTCTTTTAATATTGCGTCTATACGAATATATGTGTCCATATAAATTTGCTTGTATATTTGTATGCTATAAAGCATATTGTATAATCCCAGTGGTGGATCCGTGGGGGGGGGCTTGAGGTTGGAATCCCATTTTTAGCTCACCTGGCCCAAAGGGCCAAGTGAGCTTTTCTCATCACTTGGCGTCCGTCATCCGTCGTCGTTAGCTTTTACAACAATCTTCTCCTCTGAAACCACTGGGCCAAATTTAACCAAACTTGGCCACAATCATCATTAGGGAATCTAGTTTAAAAAATATGTCCGATGCCCCCGCCAACCAACCAAGATGGCCGCCATGGCTAAAAATAGAACATAGGGGTAAAATGTACATTTTGGCTTATATCTCTGAAACCAAAGCATTTAGAGTAAATCTGACATAGGGTAAAACTGATTATCAGGTCAAGATCTATCTGCCCTGAAATTTTCAGACAAATCTGACAACCTGTTGTTGGGTTGCTGCCCCTGAATTGGTAATTTTAAGGAAATTTTGCAGTTTTTGGTTATTATCTTGAATATTATTATAGATAGAGATAAACTGTAAACAGCAATAATCTTCAGCAAAGTAAGATCTACAAATAAGTCATCATGACCAAAATTGTCAGTCAACCCCTTTAGGAGTTATTGACCTTTAAAGTCAATTTTTAACAATTTTTCGTAAATTTTTGTAATCTTTTACAAAAATCTTCTTCTCTGAAACTACTGAGACAAATTTAACCATACTTGGCCATAATCATTATTAGGGTATCTAGTTTAAATAAATTTGTCCGATGACCTCGCCTTCCAACCATCATGGCCGACATGGTTAAAAATAGAACATAGGGGTAAAATGCAGTTTTTGGTTTATATCTCTGAAACTAAAGCATTTAGAGCAAATCTGACAGGTGGCAAAAATGTTCATCAGATTTAGATTTATCTGCCCTGAAATTTTCAGACAAGTTTATGATCATAAGATAGTATCCAGATATAAATTTTGTAAAAAAAAATCCATTTTTTTCCGTATTTTACTTATAAATGGACTTAGTTTTTCTGCCAGGAAACATAACATTCACTCTGTGGTTAAAGTTTTTAAAATTTTAATAACTTTCTTAAACTATTCTGTATTTGTACCAAACTTGGACATAAGCTTGTTTGTGATCATAAGATAGTATCCAGTAGTCAATTTTGTAAAAAAAAAAATCCAATTTTTCCATATTTTACGTATAAATGGACTTAGTTTTTCTGCCAGGAAACATTACATTCACTCTGTGGTTAAAGTTTTGAAATTTTAATAACTTTCTTAAACTATCCTGGATTTGTACCAAACTTGGACCAAAGCTTGTTTATGGTCATAAGATAGTATCCAGAAGTAAATTTTGTAAAAAAAAAAAATCCATTTTTTCCGTATTTTACTTATAAATGGACTTAGTTTTTCTTCCAGGAAACATAACATTCACTCTGTGGTTAAAGTTTTAAAAATTTTAATAACTTTCTTAAACTATTCTGGATTTGTATCAAACTTGGACAGAAGCTTGTTTATGATCAAAAGCTAGTATCTAGAAGGAAATTTGTTAAAATTTTGTACCTGTTTATTCTTATTTTACTTATAAATGGACTTAGTTTTTCTTCCAGTTAACCTTACATACAGTCTGCAGTTAAAGTTTTTAAAACATTTATTAGATTCATAAACTATCCTGTATTTTTACCAAACTTGGACAGAAGCTTCTCATAATCAAAAGATAGTATCGAGAGGAATATTTTTATTATTTTTTTTCCTCATTTTTGTTGAGCCTGCGATTAACAGCAAAAGTAGGCGAGACACTGGGTTCTGCGGAACCCTTACAAATTTTCTGGAATATCAATTCATTTGAATGGAAATATATAGTTGAAACACCTCTCTTTTATACTGGGTTGGGAACCCTCATTTTTAAAAATGGCTGGATTTTCACAAAAAATCTTATGTGTAAAATTAACCTTACGATAAAAATATTTAGTTGAATTGTTGAGGAATATTTTAGATTGACAATAAATTTTACACTTAAGATTTTTGGTGAAAAGGGCTACAGAATCCTATGTTTCCTCTTTCACTTTCAGAATATCCTAACCATATTAATCCTTGTTTTTCGTCTGTAAGCACGCTGCTGCAGCCTCCGTATTTTATTGCATATAATCGAGACATCTTTAGGGTTTTTTAAGTACTTCAAATAATCAAATTGGCTTTGAAAACTACTAGAAAAGTTGTCCGAGAGAAAATTGAATTCGATTCCATGTAATGAGCATTTAAATGACACATAGTTTACAAGTGTGAACAAATCTCATGTACAGGTAGTTAAACCGGGTGTATAGATGTGAACAAAATTAATGTGAAACCAGTGTACAGTATATGAAACTAATGGCAAACATGTTTACTGTACATGGCGTTTGGTGTGAACATGGCCTTATTGTCACAATACACCAGTAAGTGTCCACTATCAGTCTTATTGACACAATACACCAGTTAGTATCCACTATCAGTCTTATTGTCACAATACACCAGTAAGTGTCCACTATCAGCCTTATTGTCATAATACACCAGTTAGTATCCACTATCAGTCTTATTGTCATAATACACCAGTAAGTATCCACTATCAGTCTTATTGTCACAATACACCAGTAAGTGTCCACTATCAGTCTTATTGTCACAATACACCAGTTAGTGTCCACTATCAGTCATATTGTCACAATAAACCAGTTAGTGTCCACTATCAGTCTTATTGTCACAATACACCAGTAAGTATCCACTATCAGTCTTATTGTCACAATACACCAGTAAGTGTCCACTATCAGTCTTATTGTCACAATACACCAGTAAGTATCCACTATCAGCCTTATTGTCACAATACACCAGTTAGTGTCCACTATCAGTCGTATTGTCACTATACACCAGTAAGTGTCCACTATCAGTGTTATTGTCACAATACACCAGTAAGTATCCACTATCAGTTTTATAATACACCAGTTAGTGTCCACTATCAGTCTTATTGTCACAATACACCAGTAAGTGTCCACTATCAGTCTTATTGTCACAATACACCAGTAAGTGTCCACTATCAGTCTTATTGTCACAATACACCAGTAAGTGTCAACTATCAGTCTTATTGTCACAATACACCAGTAAGTGTCAACTATCAGTCTTATTGTCACAATACACCAGTAAGTGTCCACTATCAGTCTTATTGTCACAATACACCAGTAAGTGTCCACTATCAGTCTTATTGTCACAATACACCAGTAAGTGTCCACTATCAGTCTTATTGTCACAATACACCAGTAAGTGTCCACTATCAGCCTTATTGTCACAATACACCAGTAAGTAACCACTTATTGTCACAATACACCAGTAAGTATCCACTATCAGCCTTATTGTCACAATACACCAGTTAAAATCCACTATCAGTATTATTGTCACAATACACCAGTAAGTATCCACTTATTATCACAATACACCAGTAGGGATATAAACTTGGATAAAAAAAGAAGTTTGACAACAAAGTGTTACGTGAAAGTAACGTTTTTTTTCCTTATTTTAAAAAGCTTTATAGAAATTTTGAATTTTGACATATTTTTAACAGGGTGTAGTGTACTTTTGTGGTAGAACTCTACAGGTAGTTAAATATAAGACGTTTTAATCCACAGATAAACTGGAATGAGTCAAATTTTATGCTCAATGATGGAGAATCATGTCATAGACAGTGTAACGTCAACATGGTTCATTTGCATAGCTAGGTCAGTAGTCCTATTCATTGATAATGTGGCCAAGTGATGCATTTACTAAAATGATTGGTATAATATGATTTAATTGTTAGTGCATTAAATATTGAATTACAGTGAGACATTGATAAGCTACAGAATTCAATATTACGCAAGGAACAACCATTGAACAAAATTGAAGGAAAACATGCTTGAAGTTCCCTGTGTTATGGGTAGCAACTTCCGGGGGATATGGGTTAGCAACACCCAGTCTATAGGTTTTGTAACAACGTGTGTTAACCAAACAAAATCCTATATACTAAGCAGGGGATCAGTTTGTATATTGACTAATAAGAAAACTTATGTCACTAATGTTACATTATATTAACGATTCAAAAATCTCACAGTCTTAACTCTGCTTGTTAATGTATTTCAGTAGATATTTCTGTTTTTCAGGGTAGTTTTTACTGTGGGTTTTGCAAAGAAGGTTATGTAGGCAGTTCTAGGACTGGATGTGTGCTAGCAGATTTCTGTCTGTCTGGTGTTCACACTTGTGACAGCAATGCTGTGTGTTATTTCACAGGACCCGAGGAATACAAATGTCAGGTATAAAGTTAAGAATGTATTCTTCTGACGTTTCAGTCTGGTTGAAATCTTGTTCTGGAATTATTTCCAAAACATGTGATACAAGTGGAAAATATCAATGAATTTTAAAAATATTATAAAACATAACTCTGTGAAAAAATTGTGCATTTACAATGAATAGTTTTTGAGTAATCCAGTTTTCAAATTTTACGACCAACCAAGTCAGTCTTTAGCCAAAATTTTGAGAAAATGGGTGAGGGGTACAAAAAATGATTTTACAAGAGTCATGTACATCCCATATTATTTTTGTCTTTTCAAATTTCTAAGATGTGTATTTTTTCAATCATTTATAACAAAAAAGTTGAAATAATATGCATTTTGTTCTTAAAATTGAGAAAAATCATAAATTTACAAAATTGACAGCATGGTAAATTTGACACAAAAAAGCATCAAAACATGATACATGTAAAACTTTCTTATATTAACACGTACATATAGTTTTTTTAAGTTAAATTTATTCAGATTGGTCCACTTCATCTTTATTGAAAGTATGAAAAAAAGTTTAATTGTGGAACTGTGATTTATTTCGCGATAATAGCCCAAAAATAGGTAAAATTTGAAGTAAAATGGGAAAATCATCAAAATTGGTTATTTTCAAAGCGCTGTAGCAAAAAAGGAAGTGCACCACCATTTGATTTTTTTCTTCACCAATTACTTTTTTACAGTCATATAAACCCAAAAATCAGGTTAAGAAAAAAAGATTAATTCTAGAAGTTTTTGGCTCCTCAGAAGTGTACATCCTTAAATTGGTATATTATTGTAAACCTCTGAACAAAGTACTAACATATGTTTTGTGATGTATGTTCAGGATCAGCATTTGTCCACTTCATTCTAGGGTTTTCTGGTTTCCAGACAATAACTTGAGTTAAGTATATGGATCTCTTTGAAACTATACCACAAGGTTCCATAACAAATTATGAAGGCTGGGATTGATATTGAGTGTTAGGTTCTTAATTTTACGAAAAAAGGGGCCTAAAACAATACATGTTTCTAATACTTTGTATAAATTGCTTATTTATTGACCAATTTCAATGGGGTTTAATTCAAAGTCTGTAATTCTTGGTTTTCTTTAATATGCTGAATCTAAAGGTGTAAATAGATTTTGATTTTGAGCACCATTATTATGGTAAATTATTCCAAAAGGTCAAACTTTGTTTAATTTCAACAAAAAAAGAATTCTTGGAGTTCTATGTTACGCTGAATACTGTCTAATGAGACACACTAATCAGAGAATTGTGTCATATTGTACAAGGTGTCAGAATTGTTTGGTTTCCCTTTTGAACAGCGTAAGTATGCACAAACAATATCCCAGGAAATAACTATGTAGTGTCATTACTGTGCATTTATAAAGGTTTAATTTATGAGACTTTTCTACAAAATCATGGTTATTATTTAAGGATGAAATAGTTTTGATATAATACATATACCACAATAAATATTTTACAACAGATTTCAGGTAAGAGTTAAATTTGTTCAATGAAACTATCAAGATTTGATTGGTGACCTTTCCTCAAAATTTTCAGTTTTACAATAGTGTTGTCATCTTTAACTAATGTCATCTTTAACTAATGCAAATTCGCTTGCTTCCTTGAACAAAACCCTACAACGTTTCATACCTCAACTCACCTTTCCATCTATCAAGCGCACAATCATGTCAATTTGTTTGACAGTTCAGTGATCATGATACACATTAAATTCTGATAATTATTTATTTTGATGTATTGATTATCAGATCAAAAGGTCAGATTAGAAAGGATTAATTAGTTATAACAAATAGCATGTGGACTTGAAAAAAAAATGAATATATGGGGTTCTTTGATATGCTGCATCAGGGGCGGATCCAGCCATTTAAAAAAGGGGGGGGTTCCCAACCCAGGATAAAGGGGGGTTCCAACTATATGTCCCCATTCAAATGCATTGATCGTCCAAAAAAAAGGGGGGTTCCAATCCCCGGAACCCCCTCTGGATCCGCCACTGTGCATCTTACCATGTATTCAGATATGGTTATTGAGCCCCATTATCAAATTGGTCCACATTGAGGTCAAAAGGCTTCAAAATTAAAGTTTGTTTGATTTCATCAAAAACTGAATACTTGGGGTTTGTTGATTTGCTGAATTTTACCATGTATTTATATTTTGGATATTGTACCATAAAAGGTATATTTCCAATTTCCAATTTTATGTTCTTTGTTCACATTCATTCTGTTGCAAAAACATGTCAAATAATTAATCACAACCCAAATTCAGAGATGTATCAAGCTTGAATGTAGTGGCCATACTTGCTCAAACTGTTCAGGGGTCCATCTTTCTAGTTGTATGAAGCTGCGCCCTACGGAGCAATCTATTAGAGAAAGTATAGATTTGGTCCAGTTTGAAAAGGTCAATAATTAGAATGCCTGAAGAAGTCAAACTGAATTATAAACCTCCTTATCATAAAATTGTCCATATTTTGAGTTAGAGCTAACAGACTTTTACTATAGTTTTTGGCAAAATTTTTCCCAAATGAAAGATTGCATAAAATGCGATCAAAACCCTATGTTACTAACTTGATATCTAAATCTTCCTAGGCTTATCACTACCTTTTTGATACACAATATATATAGTGCATTGATCATAACATTCTATACATCCTATCTATGAACATTTCAAGAAATTTATCAATGTGATATATGCTCAGATATTCAAGTCACAAAATGATTTTACACCAGTCAATAAAATTACATAACTTTTGCAAGGTGCAGGAATTTAATTTATATTTTATAAAAATATAAATGATGTCATTGTTAAAGTCATCTTTAAAAAGTGGAGTTATCTCCCATTGTCCAGAATTGTAGTTGAATCAACTACAACCAATGCTTAATTGACAATGCAATATTTAATTTTACTTCCCACTGATAGATTAATGCAATCTTTTCCCTTGAGTGCTTACATGCACTTTGATTGGATATAGCAGGTGGGATTTTGTAAATTTGTGTTTTCGGTCTAAAAGAAATGTACTACAAAATAACTATGTTCTAAGGCCTATTTCGGGTCAAATTAGGCCCTTACTGAAATTCTTAGATTATGTTAAATTCATTGTCTATGGAATTATTGCATTTGATTGGATTCCTGAAGAAGGTGTATAGTTTTATGATCATGAACACTGTTGTTATGAGTAATGCTTATCTATATTACCAGTGTATCTTTGTAGTGCAAGACTGGTTGGGCAGGCAATGGTTATATTTGTGGAGAGGATCCTGACCAAGATGGGGTGCCAACACTGACTATTTCCTGTACAGGTCCATCTTGTCGTAGAGTAAGTACAGTAAAACCTTTATAAAACTGTTGGCAATGGTACTATCACTATGAAAAAGGGTCATTTTTATAAAAATACTGAAAAAATAAATGTATTTAATAAAGCTTTTATCATGATTTGTGAAACTATTATTTTTTCAAGAACATGTCTAGTACTCCCTGCCTTTCCACCATTTTGTCTTTTGTCATGTCAGAATCTTCAGTAAGCTTTTCTCATCACTTTACGTTTTTTTTGTCCTCATTCCTAAAGATTTACAAAAACTTCTCTGAATTAACTGGGCCAAATTTAACCAAACTTGGCCAAAATCATCAATGATCATTGGGCATCTAGTTTGAAAATGTGTCTGATGACCCCATCTGCCAAACAACATGACTGACTAAAATGCCCCTAAAACAAGTTTTGTCTATGATTTAAAAAAACATTGTAGTTGATGTATATCATTGTCCTTATTCCAGTGGTCAGGTTTAAGGTTTTGAATAAGTTTATATTATTATAGTAGGGATGTCAATGAGTACTGAAGTATTCTAGTATCGAATACCAAAAACGATACTCCATCCGTTTTCTGTAGAATATTGCTGTCACTTTGTGTCCGTCTTCTGTCGTCATCGTCCCTTAACATTTACAAAACTCTTCTCCTCTGAAACTACAGGGCCAAATGAAACCAAACTTGGCCTAAACCATCTTTAGAGTATCTAGTTTAAAAAATTAAATATGATGACCCTGCCGATCAAGCAAGATGGCAGCCATGGCTAAAAATAGAACATGGGGGTAAAATGCAGTTTTTGGCTTGTATCTCTGAAACTAAAGCATTGAAAGCAAATCTGACATGCATAAAAATATTCATCAGGTTAACCCCTATCTGCCCTGAAATTTTAAAACCATCAGACATGTCAGACAACCTGTTGATGGGTTGCTGCCTCAGAATTGGTAATTTTATAGAAATTTTACAGTTTTGGGCTATTATCTTGAATATTATAATAGATAGAGATACACTGTACACAGCAAAATTGATTAGCAACGTAAGATCTACAAATAAGGCAACAAGACTAAAATGGTCAATTGACCCCTTTTGGAGATATTGCGCCTCATAGTCAATATTTGACAATTTTTGGTAATTTTTGTAATTTATTACAAAATTGTTCTCCTCTGAAACTACTGAGACAAAGGACAAGGTACAAATGTATGATAAGGGGCGTTTTTGGTCCCCTTCCAGAATAAGTTTATATATAGATTATTGATAGCCTTTGTGTAGAAACAAGACAAAACAATGATTTTTTTGTGTTCTGGTGAAAGGAAGGTTGCCTAGCAACGGTTTTATTAAATAGCCAAATTAGCACTTATGCATTGTTTTTTTCATTACAAATTAGCATTACTCATAATAGAATTCATTGTTTTAATAAATGCTTAGCAACAACCTAGCAACGGTTTAAAAATTTGTAATTTCTGCCATATAAGGCCTAAATTTAGCATTTTTTAAATTTAAGACATGAGCACCAACGTAGACCACCATCATATTTTATCAAATGAAAGATACATAAGAGTACAGTTGATGGTTGAAAATTTCAGGATGGTCTACGTTGGCGCTGATGTCAAATTTCGTCTCCAAACATGATTAAATTGTAGATTTTTTACACTTTTCGTCGTTCATTGCCTTTTCAAGGTCTTAGTTTGCACAGATTTCAGCACATAACACAATAAAATAAGGTGCAGTTCATTCTACAGGCGGGTTCAAACTTCAAAGTTTCAAATTTCTGGAAAAAGGAGGGCCAGAAACAGCCCTTATCATACCTTGTCCTTTAACCAAACTTGGCCACAATCATCATTATGGTATCTAGTTAAAAAATGTGTCTAATAACCCTACCTTCCAACCAACATGGCTGTCATTGCTATAAATAGAACATAGGGGGTAATCAGCAAGTTTTGTCTATTATTTTTTGAACCGTTATAAATAGAGAAAATCTGAAATGAAAAAATATGTTCAGAAGAATGAGCTCTACCAATTGTCCATATATATGTCGAAAATGTAAGGCAAATTCTTATAGGAGTTATTGCCTATAAATGATAAATTTTACGATTTTTTTTTTCATTTTTGCCTTTTATCATTAAAACTATGATAATTAGAGAGAAAATTTTTCTGTTAAGCCTCATTATGATGGATAAATAAACACTCTAAATCACAAAAATGATCAGCAAGGCAAGATCTATTAATAAGCCAAAGAAACTAAACAGACTTAAAGATCAGTAATACAAGATCAACAAAATAGAGATTTTTGTCATATGGTCTATTCTTGTCTACAATGTTAGAGAATGTCCTTTGTTTGATATGCCTATAGACCAAGGTGAGCAACACAGGCTCTTGAGAGCCTCTAGTTTATATTAAATTTGAAAATTAAATAGGCATCACTGATTAATTATACTATTAAATAGAATAGATTTTATTTCGATTGCTTGTGCTAAATTGTCATTAAAATGTCTCAGAAAATACGGTAGGCTAAGCCTAGGCTAACACTTTAACATGTCTTAGTAAATCCATCACATTGGTACCGTAGGAACAAATATTTTCATCTGCAAGACTGTAATTTGCAATGTTGCAAATCTGACTGCCCCCAATAATAGTTGACAAGAGATAGAACCGATGAGTACTTGATTAGTTTACCCAGTAGACATCCCTACTATAGTAGTGTGTGAAATTGTATAAACAATTCATTGTATATATGCATCTGACAGGTTTTAAATGACTTTAAACCTCAGTTTTGGAGTCATTGACTTTGAAATAGTTTAAATATTGAAACTGCTTTAACATTTTAATTTTAATGTCAATTGGTATTATATACAATACGGTAATTATTTTGCAGGACAATTGTGCAAATGATCCAAACTCTGGACAGGAGGATAATGACAATGATGGAATGGGTGATGCATGTGATTATGATGATGATAATGATGTAATCGGTGATTTAGATGTAAGTCTTATTGTGATTATGATGAAGATAATGATGTAATCGGTGATTTAGATGTAAGTGTTATCGTGATTAGGATGATGATAATGATGTAATTGGTGATTTAGATGTAAGTCTTATTGTGATTACGATGATGTTAATGATGTAATCGGTGATTATGATGATGATAATGATATAATCGATGATTTAGATGTAAATCTTATTGTGATTATGATGATGATAATGATGTAATCGGTGATTATGATGATGATAATGATGTAATCGGTGATTTAGATGTAAGTGTTATCGTGATTATGATGATGATAATAATGATGTAATCGGTGATTTAGATGTAAGTCTTATTGTGATTATGATGATGTTAATGATGTAATCGGTGATTATGATGATGATAATGATATAATCGATGATTTAGATCTAAGTCTTATTGTGATTATGATGATGATAATGATGTAATCGGTGATTATGATGATGATAATGATGTAATCAGTGATTTAGATGTAAGTGTTATTGTGATTATGATGAAGATAAAGATGTAATCGGTGATTTAGATGTACCGGTAAGTGTTATCGTGATTATGATGATGATAATGATGTAATCAGTGATTTAGATGTAAGTGTTATCGTGATTATGATGATGATAATGATGTTATAGGTGATTTGGATGTAATTTTTATTTGTATAAACAGTTTTTTTTTATTAAAATACAAATTAGGAAATGAAGAATGTACTTAATTTTTTGGTGTCAATGCATTTAACTTTATACATGTATTAGAAAACTGTCTAAAAATGATCAAAACTATTAAATCAACAAAACATGTCAATTGATTGAAACCAAAATTGCTTCCTTGGCCCTTAACACAATTTTCACATTATTTGCATATAATTTTGAAAAACTAAATTTTCAGTGATCGGCAGTCAAAAGCTACAAAAATATGTATGACTGAAATCATAAAGTTACTCCTCATCAGATTTGCTGCTCTTAAATGCATGAGGATTTAATAAACAGTAACACACAGTTTTTCATTTAGGAAGTTAAAATGGGGAATTTTTTCATACAGTACTGTTATTTGTGTAATACTGATTTCTCATTTGTTACATTATTCAAAATTCTGGCAAACAATTTTAGATATCAAGAAACAGCTGACAGCATCATAAATACTTCAATAGATTCTTTTCAGATTTTCTTCTTAATGAAGGAGGGTGTTGCTGATTGAGTTAACTAATGTTTCCATTTGTCAAATTGTCATAATAGACCAAAGGATTTAAAACAATATTAGGTACATTCTTTAACAAGGAGCATAACCAATAGAGTGAAGTAATTAAGCCACCAACGGCCATTGAATGATGAAATGTTAAGCAATTGAATAATGGCCTTATTTATCTGAAAACAGGCAAGCTGCCAACAACAACCACTGACTTTGGACAGATGATCAGTCAAACAAATCTTTCATTCCTTTTCAGTAAGGAACTAAAATTCTGCTTTATTTACGATTAAAACACTTGATGATAGTATAGTTTATTGATAATGTTTCAGGATAACTGTGTGTTTGTGAGTAACATTGTGTAGGCTGATTCCATATAGTTTATTGATGTTTCAGGATAACTGTGTGTTTGTGAGTAACATTGTGCAGACTGATTCCGATGGAGACGGCGTAGGTGATGTCTGTGATAACTGTGTAAATGATGCCAACACTGACCAAACTGATGGAGACGGAGACGGAATCGGTGACATATGTGATTCGGATCCAGACGGAGATGGCATCACATCAGGCTCTGATAATTGTCCATTTGTTTACAATTTAGGTAAATATAAAGGATTGAGGATGGTAGATTGCTAGTGGAATTAAGAATTTTTCTATACAAAATCAAAATGTTTATATCTAAAATCTGGGACTATTATACTAATTGGACTGGAAACTGATCAATCTGTTGAGATTTCATTGCTCCAAAAGCGGATTATTGATTTTTTTGTTTTGATTGACAGCTTACCTTGTCACGTGGTTAGTAAGCCTTGGGTAAATGAAAACAATAGATTTCGGCAAACAAGTCAGCATATGGAATACCGTTAAAATTGGTGGATTTAAAATTTTAAAAAATAAATTAAATGCAAAAATAATTATTGTTTACGAAAAATTGTTAATAAGTAGTCAATATATTAGTGTTGAAAATAAAACAAATATAGTCAAAATGCTGGCACTTTACTTGACTGCTAAGAAAACAATGTGTCGAAAGTTAACAGATCATAATTAATCCTAATAAAAACAAGAACAAAATTTACCCAGGTCTCATAGAAATATAGCCACAATATTTTGAACTTTTCTGAACTCTGTGTTTACACATAAATTTCAATATGGCAGAAAAATAGCTGTACTTTTGTAGTTCTGATTGTGGAACCTACTGCATACCTGCCAACTTTTCAAAATGCCTATGGGGGTTTTACGTGCAAGTTGGCTCTTATAGTCCTACAAAACCTTCAAGGGGCCTTCAAATACATTTTAATGTTGTTGTTTAGCTTCTTCATACATTTATAAGCCTATAGCCATTGTAAAATTAATTGTTTTGTTTAAAATTGTGGACAAAATTGCTCTTTCAAAATTTCCATTTGGGAGCTTCCATGGGAAATCCCATAAATAGTGACAGTTGGCAGGTATGCTACTGTACATATTTTCATGAAGCCGTATGCAAATGCCACCTGAAGACCATTACTAAACAAAATTAACCCTGATTTTAAAAAAAATATTGCAAATATAAAAAAGAGTAGGCAATTTTAAAGGAACAGTCTAATTTATTTGAGCTCTGCATGTGGTTTCCAGTTGTAATGAGAAGGAGATTTATATTCCACTTTTCACTTAAAAATTGCAAATGAAAATAGGCCAATCTAACCTATAACCTATAAATATGATTTTATAACAAACTGAACTTCTGTATCTGTTTAGGAAGTTAAAATGGGAATTTTTCATACAGTACTGTTATGTGTAATACTGATTTCTCATTTGTTACATTATTCAAAATTCTGGCAAACAATTTTAGATATCAAGAAACAGCTGACAGCATCATAAATACTTCAATAGATTCTTTTCAGATTTTCTTCTTAATGAAGGAGGGTGTTGCTGATTGAGTTAACTAATGTTTCCATTTGTCAAATTGTCATAATAGACCAAAGGATTTAAAACAATATTAGGTACATTCTTTAACAAGGAGCATAACCAATAGAGTGAAGTAATTAAGCCACCAACGGCCATTGCATGATGAAATGTTAAGCAATTCAATTGAATAATGGCCTTATTTATCTGAAAAACAGGCAAGCTGCCAACAACAACCACTGACTTTGGACAGATGATCAGTCAAACAAATCTTTCATTCCTTTTTCAGTAAGGAACTAAAATTCTGCTTTATTTACGATTAAAACACTTGATGATAGTATAGTTTATTGATAATGTTTCAGGATAACTGTGTGTTTGTGAGTAACATTGTGTAGGCTGATTCCATATAGTTTATTGATGTTTCAGGATAACTGTGTGTTTGTGAGTAACATTGTGCAGACTGATTCCGATGGAGACGGCGTAGGTGATGTCTGTGATAACTGTGTAAATGATGCCAACACTGACCAAACTGATGGAGACGGAGACGGAATCGGTGACATATGTGATTCGGATCCAGACGGAGATGGCATCACTTCAGGCTCTGATAATTGTCCATTTGTTTACAATTTAGGTAAATATAAAGGATTGAGGATGGTAGATTGCTAGTGGAATTAAGAATTTTTCTATACAAAATCAAAATGTTTATATCTAAAATCTGGGACTATTATACTAATTGGACTGGAAACTGATCAATCTGTTGAGATTTCATTGCTCCAAAAGCGGATTATTGATTTTTTTGTTTTGATTGACAGCTTACCTTGTCACGTGGTTAGTAAGCCTTGGGTAAATGAAAACAATAGATTTCGGCAAACAAGTCAGCATATGGAATACCGTTAAAATTGGTGGATTTAAAATTTTTAAAAAAATAAATTAAATGCAAAAAATAATTATTGTTTACGAAAAATTGTTAATAAGTAGTCAATATATTAGTGTTGAAAATAAAACAAATATAGTCAAAATGCTGGCACTTTACTTGACTGCTAAGAAAACAATGTGTCGAAAGTTAACAGATCATAATTAATCCTAATAAAAACAAGAACAAAATTTACCCAGGTCTCATAGAAATATAGCCACAATATTTTGAACTTTTCTGAACTCTGTGTTTACACATAAATTTCAATATGGCAGAAAAATAGCTGTACTTTTGTAGTTCTGATTGTGGAACCTACTGCATACCTGCCAACTTTTCAAAATGCCTATGGGGGTTTTACGTGCAAGTTGGCTCTTATAGTCCTACAAAACCTTCAAGGGGCCTTCAAATACATTTTAATGTTGTTGTTTAGCTTCTTCATACATTTATAAGCCTATAGCCATTGTAAAATTAATTGTTTTGTTTAAAATTGTGGACAAAATTGCTCTTTCAAAATTTCCATTTGGGAGCTTCCATGGGGGAAATCCCCCGCAAATAGTGACAGTTGGCAGGTATGCTACTGTACATATTTTCATGAAGCCGTATGCAAATGCCACCTGAAGACCATTACTAAACAAAATTAACCCTGATTTTAAAAAAAATATTGCAAATATAAAAAAGAGTAGGCAATTTTAAAGGAACAGTCTAATTTATTTGAGCTCTGCATGTGGTTTCCAGTTGTAATGAGAAAGGGATTTATATTCCACTTTTCACTTAAAAAATTGCAAATGAAAATAGGCCAATCTAACCTATAACCTATAAATATGATTTTACAACAAACTGAACTTCTGTATCTGTTTTCAATCAACAGTTATAAGAAATTTAATGAATCACTTTTTTTTCACAGTTTCCCCAGGCTATTATCATCCTGAAAAATTCAATCTTTAGATGTCTTTTTTTACACTTAAGGCAGGATTTGGTGATTAATAACAACTGTCAAAAATCAACATATATTTTATCATTATATTAATCGTGTTTAAGATTATAAAAAGAAAAAGAAATTTATGTGAAGAAAACAAAATGTTGAAATTTTAAATAAAATATTATAAGATAGCTGCTTTCAGAAAAGAAAAAAAATGCATTTGGGTGGGTCACCATACTTTTCTTCATGCTACATATCAAAATTAGTAAATTAAATGTTGCTTCCTTGAGTTATCTACCCTGATATTACATAGTTTTTGTCTCGATTACCAAGACAGTTGCAGAAAGCAAGACAGGGATTGCTTTTACAGGGACCATGACGATGGCCTCATCAATTGTTCAGTTTTCTGCTTAAGTTAGTTAGATAGGAACTACTTGCGATAAATCATTGATAATAAAGGTTATCTCTATCAGTTCATATCAGTTTGATGACTATTTTTAGGCCCTGTCCCCCATGTTATGGTCAAGTGACTGAATTCATTAACAATTTTCAATGTAATTTAAGTTTTGTACTTGAGTTAGTGTGATAGAATCTACTTGTGATTAATCAATGATATTTTGTATGAATTTGTATAACTATCATTTCATATCAGTTTGAGGACTATCCAATGATAGTAGGTAACAAAAAAAACTAAGAAAATGGCAATAATCAACATGAAATTAACAAATGAGAGAGGAAATCCTGCACCCAGAGGTAGGCTTCAGCTGGCCCCTAAAAATAATGTATACTAGTTCAGCAAAATGGGCACCACACTAAACTCTGAAACATATAAATGAACCGAAGTTAAAAAAACACACATAAAATGTAGGAATAGCCAGAATAAACCAAATGTGGCAAGGTTAAACAGGTTTTGTAATATCTCAACCCTCTCCCTATACCTCTATAGACTAGCTAATGTGGAATAAACAGACACATAGCAATACTCACAGTAAAACTCAGATTAAAAGTCCAATCCAATGTTAGAATAGGTAACAGAAAAAACTAAGCAAAATGGTAAAATGGCAATGATCAACCTAAATTAACAAAAGACTACTAGCAGTTACTGACATGCCAGCTCCAGACTTCAATGAAACTAATAGAAAAATTATGTCTTCATCAAATGAAAACAAAGCACATTTTCTCCTGTAAGGGTTTAGTATTGTGCAATCATAAATCATAAATCAAGAACAACACTGGTATTATACCAATAACAAATAATGTTGTCATTAATTTAAACATATTTATTTATAGTGGATTGGGAAACAAGTTATTGCAACTTATATTAATCCCTTTCCACTTTGCGGTGCGATTGCTGCCTTGTAGCGGCATTAGCCTGCTTTTTTTTCGAAATCTACAAGGGTAATTTTCTTGTCATTGTTTCAAAAAGCTATAGGAGCTACTTTTAAAGCGTAAATTGCATAAATGACAAGCATTCACTTCTGTTCTCGTACTATAAACAACAAAATTATTTATTTTGTTAAAAATATTTCCTTTCTCCATTTATAAAGTATACCTTACAACAAAATTATTTTCATTTACCTGTGTACATTATTTAATATGGGGCATTTTGTTCAAGGTTATGGTTATTTTTCTTTAATTGTTTAACAACTAACCCCTAATTTTTTATTGATTTTGTATTTACATTGTGTCATAGATCAAATTTATTCGTTCAGTGTAGATTCACTTGTGTTAATATTGTCCTTTGATTGAGTTAAGCCATTTCAATTGATATTTTATAGTGTGTCTTTCTATGTTGTGATGTTACACTATTGTTTCAGATAAGGGTGAAGGTTGGTACCTATTAAAACGTTTATACCAGCTGTATTCTTTTGCACCTGTCATAAGTCAGGAATCTGATGTTCAGTAGTTGTCTCCAGCAACATAGTGAATTTGTTATTTTGCTGGTTCTTTGTAAAGAGTGATATTTAATATATAAAAGAATCAAATAAATACTAATATTCCAGTTAACAGGCTATTATTTCTACTTGGAATTATTTTTAATTATGGAATTTGCATTATTTCTTTTGCTTAAAATTTTCAATAAATTCCATGTTTGATGTGTATTATAATATTTTGAGCGGTGCATAACACTTTCCATACAAAGTATTTTGTATAAATAGTGTTGTGCGCCACACAGTACATTCTATTGAAAATGTGCTATCTTCTTTGTAATAGAAATTCTTATTCAATTTTTATGTTACAATTTTTTTCATTGGCTAAAAGTTGCCGTCAAATCCACAAGTTGACCAGGCGTAACTAAGGAGGGACCCGTCATTTTGAATTGATTGGATCAACAAATGTTCGATTACTACAATATTATAAAAATAAAACAAAATCTACCTCGAATTAGCTGTTTTAATGTGATTTTATCCGAATTTGAATCGTAGAGGTAACATAATAGCCTCCAGTTTGTAAGTTTTCATTTGTATGATGTCACATTGAGCTATGAAGTCATTGCACCAAAATCATTCATAAAGTTTCCCGGAATTTTTTTGTTTGTCAAATTTATAGATATAAGAAGATGTGGTATGAGTGTGATTTTATTCGAATTTGAATCGTAGAGGTAACGTAATAGCCTCCAGTTTGTAAGTTTTCATTTGTATGACGTCACATTGAGCTATGAAGTCATTGCACCAAAATCATTCATAAAGTTTCCCGGAATTAATTTAACCAATATAGGAGATAGCACATTTTCACATTAACTGACGGCATTATACATTTTTTCAAACTCTAAGATATTATTTCTTTTTGTTATGCATAAGAATCGGAATAACAGTACTGTAGTTGAAGAGTTTCCACCGTCAATTTTGATTTGACGGTCACAAATGTCCGTTTTACTGTCTCCGCTACGCGTCGCCAGTAAAACTGCATTTGCAACCGTCAAATAGAAAATTGACGGTGGCAACTCTTCAACTACAGTACTGTTATTCCTTAAGTGTTGTGCGCTGCATGGAACATTTAAATATAGAATAAACATGGAATTTATTAAAAATTTCAAGTACAAGAAATTATGCAAATTCCATAGTTAAAAATAATTCCAAGTTGAAATAATAGCCTGTAAGTAGTTAAATAAGAAAACAGCTAACAATATTTAAGATACCTATAATCGATTAAAAGAGCCATCAAAATAAAATATTTTCTTCTTTTCCAGTGCTGGCAATAAATTCACTTTATATTGCTGGTACGGAGAAAAAAGCCATTTCTAGCTATTTTACTGGCTTGAATTAAGATATTTTAAACAGAGCTGGCAAAATAGCCACTGCCAAAAAAATATAGGAGATGGGTTAATGGTGTAAATTTCAATAATGATCAGCTCAGCAAAATCTATTAACAGTGCAAATTACAGAAAAATTGGTCAGCCTCTTTTGATTTATTGCACCTTAAATATGTATTTTTCTAATTATTCCCAATATTTCTGTTATTCTGAAAACTATAGGAGCCAGGTTATGAGTATCAACTGCAAATGATATACATGGCAAGATTCATCTACTCTGACATTTATGCCAACCTATTCTGAAGTAATTGCCACCAATATGTAGATTTTTGTTGAGCCTGTGACCTTAGTTGCACAAAGCTCGACATAGGGATAGTGATCCGGCGGCGGCGTTAACAAACTTCTTAAAAAAGCTTTATATTTTAGAAAGTGGAAGACCTGTATGTTTCATACTTTGTGTATAGATGCCTTATGTTACGAACTTTCCGTCAGTCATATGTCCATTGTCCTTGACCTCATTTTCATGGTTCAGTGACCACTTGAAAAAAAAGTTAAGATTTTTTGTAATGTGAATTTCTCTCTCTTATTATGAGTAATAGGATAACTATATTTGGTATGTGTGTACCTTGCAAGATCCTTATGCCTGTCAGACAGTTTTCACTTGACCTCAACCTCATTTCATGGTTCAGTGAACAAGGTTAAGTTTTGGTGGTCAAGTCCATATCTCAGATACTATAAGCAATAGGTCTTATATTGGTGTATTTAAGGATTGTAAGGTGTGCATGGCCAACTGGCAAGTGTTATATGACCTTGACCTCATTTTCATGGTTCAGTGGTTATAGTTAAGTTTTTTGTGTTTTAGTCTGTTTTTCTTATACTGTATGCAATAGGTCTACTATATTTGGTGTATCGAATGATTGTAAGGTGTACATGTCCAACTGACAGGTGTCATCTGACATTGACCTCATTTTCATGGTTCAGTGGTCAAAGTTAAGTTTTTGAGTTTTTGTCTTTTTTTTTAATACTATATGCTATAGGTCAACTATATTTGATGAAGGGACATATTTTATGATGTACATGTCAGTCTTGCAGGTTTTAATTTACCTTGACCTCGTTTTCACGGATTATATCTCAGTGTTTATTTTTGGGTTTTGGTGTGTTTTTCTTAAAATTAGGCAATAGGTCAACTATATTTGTTGTATTGAAGGATTGTAAGCTGTATATGTCTGTCTGGCAGGTATCATCTGACCTTGACCTCATTTTAGTTGTTCATTGGTCAATGTTAAGTTTTCATGGTTAAGTTTGTTTCTTAGATAATATAAGCAATATGTCAACTATATTTAATGCTTAGATTGAATGTAAGGTGTACATGTCTGCCTGGCATGGTTCATCTGACCTTGACCTCATTTTCATGGTTCATTGGTCAATGTTTAGTTTTCTTGGTTAAGTCTGTTTCTTAGAAACTATAAGGAATAGGTCAACTATATTTGGTGTATTGAATGATTGTAAGGTGTACATGTATTTCTCTTTTGGTTTATCTGACCCTTACCTCATTTTCTTGGATCATTTTAAGTTTTTGTGAGAGTTGTAGTAAAGCTTTATGTTTAGGACTATTAATATAATATCAATGATTAGTAAAGAAGGCGATACATTTCAGTGTGTGCACTCTTGTTACTGTTATTAAGCAATTTCTACTGTTATCTTAAAAGCTATAGCAGCTAGGTTAAACATTTTAATGCAGCACATGTGTTTTCATTGCCCTGCTCTTGTTACATCATTCTATCTTCATTCAGGGAGAGCTGAATTATAATTGAAGTCTTAAGTTCAAGGTCTTCTGATAGCTTTCTAGAAATAATAATAGATTTTTTAGCTTATCATTAACGTTGTGACATATTTGAATGATTGTTAACAATTTTGTTTATAGATCAAGCTAATGCAGATGGTGACTTGGTAGGGGATGTTTGTGACAATTGTCCCTACATTACTAACAGTGCACAGACAGATACCAATGAAAATGGTATTGGTGATAGCTGTGAACTCCAAGACAGGTTATTTATTTATCAACTTTTTCTCTCTTTGATATCTTTAATTGTAGTTAATACAGTTTCATATTGTATTGATATTACATGATTTTGCAATATGGTGTAGATCAAATTGAGTTAACTATGTAAAGCACAATATTGACCTATGAAATATTGTCCCCCAAGACAAAATTGCATGATTTTATATCATGAAATTTTGTCTCCATCTATGCAATAATGTCCAGAGAAGGATAATTTAAGATAGATAATTTAGCTTATCTGCAATATATTCCATCTTCATGCCTAATTTATCATGTACTGTGTTACAACTGGAGATTCTAATGACATGAAAAGGTAAAACTAGGCCACCAAAAACTGAGTGGTTTAGAGCGTCTGACACAGTGCAGACGGTGTTGTCTCGATATCTAGATAGCTTTCCTCATCTTTTTCATTAAGACCATCAGGTTCTAAAGTGTGGCGCTGGTGTATCCAAAAGTATAAATTTATATCCTTTACTCAAATACCAAAGTAAAACGGAGATCTCAATTTATATTGAATAACATGCAACACTTGTGGCATTCAGTGTGGGAAAGCAACGGTTAAATTCAATATTCGGCTTAATACTGTGGATTCATTATTATTCGTTGGATACCAATTTTCGTGGGTTTTGTGGTTACAGATGAACCTTGAATTCAAATGTTCAACAAATAGCATATTTTCAATAGGCTTTGTATATAGAGATTGGCAAAGCCACAAAATCAAATATCCACGCATATGCAGTTTTCAGCAATCCATGAAAATTGATATGAATATAATGAATCCACAGTAACCATTGTTGAGGGAAAATCTGAAAGTTTCAACAGACGAAGAAATTGATGATGAACAATTGAAATAAATTCATAAAACACATGTATTCAATCTGACTTATGGCCATATTGATTAATTAATCTGGTAATGGGAATACATAATTCATTAATTCCCTAAAATTCTGTAGTTTTCATTTGTTTCGATGTACAATACATGTACATTAAAATTTGAATGGGCTATTAAAGGAGTATGGCCACAAAGGGTTAAAAACGGCCCTGTCTCAGAAATAAGACGAAATTACTGCAGAGGGATCACTTACTAGTGTAGTTCATAAAATGATAACCATTTAACTTGTAACTGTGTTTGTATAATTTTCCAGAGCGTCAGAAAAGACCACGATACAATGGTATTTTAGCCATTTGCGCGTAACGTAAAAAGTTGTTTTCATTAACGTTCTAGTAACTTTAAAATCATTTCACCACAATAATTTTTTAACAAACTATTCCTTGAATCTTGTCCATTCATAATGTTTTTTTTTCTAAACTTTATTAACAGAAACTTACTAATATTAAGGCTTAAGCTGCACATAAGTGCTTCACTAAAGTTTTGTATGAGTGGCCCGTATACTCGTTTTCTGCATTGATATTCACAAAATTGAAATTGCAGAGACCATGTAAACAAACATAATTCTATAGCATAGATTAAATTAAAAGTCATGAATGATTTTAAAACATAAGCAATGAATGTCTTATATTCGGCAGAAGGAATTAAGATTGAAAGCTGTAAAATGTCTTGGCGAGCAATGAACAGTCGTAAAAATGTATGAGGATAGTTGATCACACCACATCATCTTATTTGTATATGGAAAGAAAGCCTGTGATTCACTAAAACACAGAAAAGTGTATTTTCTAGTAAAGTAAAAGATGAAAACACAGATTAAGAAAACAATGTGTATAGACAATAAATAGTATGACATGTGCTTCATAATCATAGAACACATTATAGTTGTACATAAGTCATCAGACACAAGAACCATGTGTGCACTCATAAACATCATTCTCATTTCGGAGGAATACATGCTTGCTGTGTTACATGTTTGTTTTTCGTTCATTTTTGTGTACATAAATAAGGCCGTTAGTTTTCTCGTTTGAATTGTTTAACATTTGTTATTTCATGACCTCTCATAGCTGACAATGCGGTACGGGCTTTGCTCGTTGTTAAAGGCTGTACGGTGATCTATAGTTGTTAATTTCTGTGTCATTTGATCTCTTGACGAGAGCTATCTCATTGGCATTCATACCACATCTTTTTTTTATGCCTCACCTACGATAGTAGAGGGGCATTATGTTTTCGGGTCTATGTGGGTCTGTTTGTCCGTTCCTCTGTTGTTCCGTTTATTCGTTTGTCCGTCTGTCCCGCTTCAGGTTAAAGTTTTTGGTCAAGGTAGTTTTTGATGAAGTTGAAGTCCAATCAACTTGAAACTTAGTACACATGTTCCCTATGATATGATCTGTCTAATTTTAATGTCAAATTAGAGTGTTGACCCTAATTGCAAAGTCCACTGAACATATAAAAGGATAGTGCGAATGGGGCATCCGTGTACAATGGACGCATTCTTGTTTATATTTACTCTCAAATCAACATGTAGAATTAAACATATGAATGAACGATAGTTTCATTAAATTCTGCCATTCATACATTACTGATCACATTATATAGTACATGCTCTCTCCAACTGTACCTAAAGCGCATGAAATATTTAGTCACCTGTAAAAATTGAAATAAAATTCCTTCAAATGGTTCAATGAATCCTTTTTATATTTTCCAAGAACTTTTTTGCTAGACAAATCAGGAACATATATATTGATGGGACTTGACACTACCTAATTGTAGTCGATTTTATCGTCGGTTCATAGTTAATAAAGATACGATACGGAAACGAACATGTGTTAAATACGGACTTGCTCATATCCTAATAATTTCTGATAATATCAATAAAATGTCATTCAAACTTGTTATATAGTGATGCCAGTGTATAAAACTTGTTTTCTGTCACTTCAAATTTGTTGAAATTGCATTCATTTAACACACATAATGATGCACAATGCAAACAGGGAAATAAACAAAAATGGCGGCGATTGCTGCGATGATTCCCATTATATAACACTTCACATCAAATAAATCAAACTTAATTTGGTAATTTTATATGACAAAATGTATCTACTCTATGATAAAACTTAAATTTATTTACGACTAGAGTTATGTGGTTAAATTATTGAGCAGTTCCAATAGTTTTTCAGTCAGACGCTACCAAAATCCATTAATCTCGCAAAGTCTCAGGGAGTACGAGATTTTATCAATCTTACACTGAAAAACCTATCAGATTCATTTCACGTTAGATATACTGTTCCCAGGACAAATTAATAGTTTAAAGGCAGTGGCTATTTTCCTGCCGCCGACAAAATTGAAAAGTATGCTAGTTTGTCAACTCTGAGTAAGCGGAAGCCAGCATGCCAGTAATACAATGTTGTTTACAGATATGCCATTCAAAACTGACTTTTCTTCATAATGTTTTTATCAAATCTATTTGCTCTGAGATTTTTATCTTTCTTTTGTTTTACAGCATAGTTTTAAAATCTGAGATTTTATTCTTGCATACATGTAGCATTAGACTTATTTTAGAAGTAATTTCAACTACATTGTTTTATATATAATTTCATTGCTACAAATAGATGCACAATAATTCTTTTAATTCCTTTTACAAATTTTTATTTTCACTTGGACTCTTAAATGTTTTTAAACGATCGCATCGATGGTTAATTAGATATACACGAAATGCTGATTCATACTATCAACTCAATGCATCGTAAATAATTTATTTTATGCTTTTTTATAGTCTGGATGTACGTTTTAGTATGTTATGAGTCGAATACGAATTCGAGTCAAATCGGTGAATATGATCTACAGCTAATGCCCCTTTAAGTTTTAAACTGAAATACTGTTTTAAGGTTTTCAACATTGTCAGTTTAGTCTTAATTAGTTTTATCTTGTAATCTTAACTCATCTTACTCGTTGTTAAAGTGTTCCGTATTCCATATACAACTATCATTCTTATCCCGAAAAAATTTGAGCTAACTTGTGACAGTAACTAACAATGATAGAATTAATATTCTTATCTTAAACTGCACTCTGCTCACTGTCACTTTCTTATATGGCATGCTGCATCTTCAAGAGAAGCTCTTCAATTATCGACTCTATGTGTGCTAGCTGTCCAGATTATGTCTTGTATTCCCTAGATACCAGAGTATACAGCCAATGTGCGATGTCCGAATATGTTTAATTTGCGCTGGACGTTTAACAGTCATCCATCATCATGAGACAAACAACACATTTTAGTAAAATGGTGATTTTCTTTGATATCCAATATTTTTTATTTTCTATTTTCCCAAAAATGAAAAAATAGACGCGAGTAAATATCTACTCAAAAGATTTTAAAATCATTTGTATAAATATGTTTCAATTCATTATTGTACTTTAACTTTACATGATACATGTATATGATTGATAGTTGTTTGGCGAACGTCCAGTGGCAAATACTTCATGCATATTTATGACAGAGAGCAATTAAGAGAGTTAAATTTATTTCAAACAGGAAACAAGAAATTGTATGTTTTGTCATAAGAGAAAAGGAGGGGCGTTATGAATAATCATAAGACCAATAAAATCATACAACAGCATGAACATATAGAGACGACAAAAGGAAAACAACAATAACAAAATATAAATAAAAACAGGTAACTACTGATTCAACACGAAGCTCGGGCACCACTAAGCCGAGGAAAAAATCAGAAATAAACAGATATCGCATAGATAGTTAATTCATAAAGCAGTCATTTTTGTTGGTCACTTGTATTAGTCTCACCCAAAATTAATGAGACCACCAAAAAGGGACCAAATAAACAATTGCTCTTTGTATGCATTCTGACTAATTATACAAGCTATCCGCGTGACTATCAGATATTTATTTGATGCACCATACCCTCTCATGGCGTCGTAATTTTATTTTATGAAAAAATATATTGAAAAGCTTATTCAACCACTGTGCAATATCATATAACAATTCTCATGTGATTTCTTACATCTTTGTCCTATGATTTTCAATGTATATTATTGTTCAAAGTTCTGTAATTTGTTTTCACTAAATGTTAACTTGGCATGCCATACCGATCGAAAATGCGGACGTGAAAGAAAGCACTTCATCAAATCGTCAACATGGAGATTACATTCCATGAAGGTTACATTTCGCGATTTCGTCTTTATAAAACAAAATTAATATATTAGGTCCGAGGACACAGTTATCGTCCTTAGATTTTCGTTGTCTACAAATATAGTCCCTATTGTGGATAGTGTATAACTTCAATTTTTTCATACACTTTCCAAATTTATTTCTTTATATTTTATGCATGAAATATTAAGTAAGGATGAAATTACATGTTACAAAAATTTGGGTGCTGAATCTTTATGTTAAGTAGTGATTTGGTCCAGTTAAAAGGTCAAAACTAGTATGTCTGAAGCTGTCAAACTGAGTTTTAGACCCCTTAACATAGAATTGTCAATATTTTGAGTTAGAGCTGGTAGACTTTTCTATAATTTTGATATTATTTGTCCCAATAGTAGTACACTACTGTAAAAATCTTTTCGAGATAGAGCAGGTGCGATTTTTTAATTTGAATTTATTGTCTAAAAGAAATGCACTACGAAATAACTGTGTTCTCGGGCCTAAGAGATGAATTCAGGAAATGTAGATTCTGTACTTTGGCAACTTCCTGAATGGTTTGCTGGTTCCAATTTGTCAAACTGAATAAAAGTAAAGGATTTACATCTTTATTTTAAAGAAATTCTGTTAAAATGTCCAATTTTGACATTATACGGCTAAAATAAGCGTTTTAAAGCAGTGTCCATTTT
Source organism: Mytilus coruscus (assembly GCA_017311375.1). Classification (NCBI taxonomy): domain Eukaryota; kingdom Metazoa; phylum Mollusca; class Bivalvia; order Mytilida; family Mytilidae; genus Mytilus; species Mytilus coruscus. Next base: position 15,030,102 of record CM029604.1, read on the forward strand.
AAGCCTAAGAGGCATGCTGACTTTCTATCTGACAGCTTTTCATGTTTTGATATTTGTGTTTCTATGATTAATTCAAATTCTATTAGCCATTTGTGAACTCTGAATGTAGAGAAAAGTAGATTATCACAGAAAAATGTGCAAAATGTGTTGTATTTAGACCCTGGTCGACAGCCTGTTTGATGTATGCGAAATGTTAAGAGCTCTGTACATATAATTTGTAGTCCATCATAAATATTTCATTAAATCTGTAAAAGCACTTTTCAATGATCTGTGCACCTTATCCATTTCATATACTACCTTTATTTTCATCTATAGGATAGTATGTGGTTCAATATATGCCAGTTGAGACTAAAACTACATGCAAGATTTCCATTGAAAAGTGAAAAACTATGCATCAGACCATACTGTCTGCAAAAAGTTATCAGGATCATATATTGATGGGACTTGACACTACCTAATTGTAGTCGATTTTATGCGGTTCATAGTTAATAAAGATATGATATGGAAACGAACATGTGTTAAATACGGACTTGCTCATATCCTAATAATTTTGATAATATCAATAAATGTCATTCAAACTTTTATATAGTGATGCCAGTGTATAAAACTTGTTTTCTGTCACTAAATTTGTTGAAATTGCATTCATTTAACACACATAATGATGCACAATGCAAACAGGGAAATAAACAAAAATGGCGGCGATTGCTGCGATGATTCCCATTATATAACACTTCACATCAAATAAATCAAACTTAATTTGGTAATTTTATATGACAAAATGTATCTACTCTATGATAAAACTTAAATTTATTTACGACTAGAGTTATGTGGTTAAATTATTGAGCAGTTCCAATAGTTTTTCAGTCAGACGCTACCAAAATCCATTAATCTCGCAAAGTCTCAGGGAGTACGAGATTTTATCAATCTTACACTGAAAAACCTATCAGATTCATTTCACGTTAGATATACTGTTCCCAGGACAAATTAATAGTTTAAAGGCAGTGGCTATTTTCCTGCCGCCGACAAAATTGAAAAGTATGCTAGTTTGTCAACTCTGAGTAAGCGGAAGCCAGCATGCCAGTAATACAATGTTGTTTACAGATATGCCATTCAAAACTGACTTTTCTTCATAATGTTTTTATCAAATCTATTTGCTCTGAGATTTTTATCTTTCTTTTGTTTTACAGCATAGTTTTAAAATCTGAGATTTTATTCTTTTGCATACATGTAGCATTAGACTTATTTTAGAAGTAATTTCAACTACATTGTTTTATATATAATTTCATTGCTACAAATAGATGCACAATAATTCTTTTTTAATTCCTTTTTACAAATTTTTATTTTCACTTGGACTCATAAATGTTTTTAAACGATCGCATCGATGGTTAATTAGATATACACGAAATGCTGATTCATACTATCAACTCAATGCATCGTAAATAATTTATTTTATGCTTTTTTTATAGTCTGGATGTACGTTTTAGTATGTTATGAGTCGAATACGAGAATTCGAGTCAAATCGGTGAATATGATCTACAGCTAATGCCCCTTTAAGTTTTAAACTGAAATACTGTTTTAAGGTTTTCAACATTGTCAATTTAGTCTTAATTAGTTTTTATCTTGTAATCTTAACTCATCTTACTCGTTGTTAAAGTGTTCCGGTATTCCATATACAACTATCATTCTTATCCCGAAAAAAATTTGAGCTAACTTGTGACAGTAACCTAACAATGATAGAATTAATATTCTTATCTTAAACTGCACTCTGCTCACTGTCACTTTCTTATATGGCATGCTGCATCTTCAAAAGAAGCTCTTCAATTCTCGACTCTATGTGTGCTAGCTGTCCAGATTATGTCTTGTATTCCCTAGATACCAGAGTATACAGCCAATGTGCGCGATGTCCGGAATATGCGTTTAATTTGCGCTGGACGTTTAACAGTCATCCATCATCATGAGACAAACAACACATTTTAGTAAAATGGTGATTTTCTTTGATATCCAATATTTTTTTATTTTCTATTTTCCCAAAAAATGAAAAAAATAGACGCGAGTAAATATCTACTCAAAAGATTTTAAAATCATTTGTATAAATATGTTTCAATTCATTATTGTACTTTAACTTTACATGATACATGTATATGATTGATAGTTGTTTGGCGAACGTCCAGTGGCAAATACTTCATGCATATTTATGACAGAGAGCAATTAAGAGAGTTAAATTTATTTCAAACAGGAAACAAGAAATTGGATGTTTTGTCATAAGAGAAAAGGAGGGGGCGTTATGAATAATCATAAGACCAATAAAATCATACAACAGCATGAACATATAGAGACGACAAAAGGAAAAACAACAATAACAAAATATAAATAAAAAACAGGTAACTACTGATTCAACACGAAGCTCGGGGCACCACTAAGCCGAGGGAAAAAAAATCAGCAATAAACAGATATCGCATAGATAGTTAATTCATAGAAAGCAGTCATTTTTGTTGGTCACTTGTATTAGTCTCACCCAAAATTAATGAGACCACCAAAAAGGGACCAAATAAACAATTGCTCTTTGTATGCATTCTGACTAATTATACAAGCTATCCCGCGTGACTATCAGATATTTATTTGATGCACCATACCCTCTCATGGCGTCGTAATTTCTATTTTTATGAAAAAAAAATATATTGAAAAGCTTATTCAACCACTGTGCAATATCATATAACAATTCTCATGTGATTTCTTACATCTTTTGTCCTATGATTTTCAATGTATATTATTGTTCAAAGTTCTGTAATTTGTTTTCACTAAATGTTAACTTGGCATGCCATACTCGATCGAAAATGCGGACGTGAAAGAAAGCACTTCATCAAATGTCAACATGGAGATTACATTCCATGAAGGTTACATTTCGCCGATTTCGTCTTTATAAAACAAAATTAATATATTAGGTCCGAGGACACAGTTATCGCCCTTAGATTTTCGTTGTCTACAAATATAGTCCCTATTGTGGATAGTGTATAACTTCCAATTTTTTCATACACTTTCCAAATTTATTTCTTTATATTTTATGCATGAAATATTAAGTAAGGGATGAAATTACATGTTACAAAATTTGGGTGCTGAATCTTTATGTTAAGTAGTGATTTGGTCCAGTTAAAAAGTCAAAACTAGTATGTCTGAAGCTGTCAAACTGAGTTTTAGACCCCTTAACATAGAATTGTCAATATTTTGAGTTAGAGCTGGTAGACTTTTCTATAATTTTGATATTATTTGTCCCAATAGTAGTACACTACACTGTAAAAATCTTTTCGAGATAGAGCAGGTGCGATTTTTTAATTTGAATTTATTGTCTAAAAGAAATGCACTACGAAATAACTGTGTTCTCGGCCTAAGAGATGAATTCAGGAAATGTAGATTCTGTACTTTGGCAACTTCCTGAATGGTTTGCTGGTTCCAATTTGTCAAACTGAATAAAAGTAAAGGATTTACATCTTTATTTTAAAGAAATTCTGTTAAAATGTCCAATTTTGACATTATACGGCTAAAATAAGCGTTAAAGCAGTGTCCATTTTAAGCCTAAGAGGCATGCTGACTTTCTATCTGACAGCTTTTCATGTTTTGATATTTGTGTTTCTATGATTAATTCAAATTCTATTAGCCATTTGTGAACTCTGAATGTAGAGAAAGTAGATTATCACAGAAAAATGTGCAAAATGTTGTATTTAGACCCTGGTCGAACGCCTGTTTGATGTATCGAAATGTTAAGAGCTCTGTACATATAATTTGTAGTCCATCATAAATATTTCATTAAATCTGTAAAAAGCACTTTTCAATGATCTGTGCACCTTATCCATTTCATATACTACCTTTATTTTCATCTATAGGATAGTATGTGGTTCAAATATATGCCAGTTGAGACTAAAACTACATGCAAGATTTCCATTGAAAAGTGAAAAACTATGCATCAGACCATACTGTCTGCAAAAAAGTTGAATGCAAGAGTCCTTTTCAATTAGACTTTGTATCATGACATCTTAGCATAGAAAGAAACAAAAGTTACAAATTTCCATTTCTTATAGCTTCTGTATGCATTTTATATGTAAATATGTCTACTGGCCTAAATTGACTCTTAATAATGTTCAGTCTTACATGACCTAAGACCATTTTATACTCATGTGGTATGCTTTTATAACTCTTCTTTCCATTTAAAGTACATTTATATATATGGAAGAATAATTTATGGTTAAAAACTTCAAAACTTCAAATTGGTTGAAAAATGCATGTTTATATAAGGCCCTTAATTCAAAATCTCTATTTTCAGGCACAGGCTTATATAAATTTGACTTTGGATAATTGTAATAAATCTGATAAATCAAATGAGTGTTCAGTTGCTTTAAATACTTAATATATTATATTTAAGAGCATTTAAAAGCAAAGTTTTGCAATATTTAAATTTTTTAAGACCAAATCTTGATAGTTGAAATTATTTGATTTAAACGTCAAAATTAAACATCCAAATTTCAATAATACAATGGCCATAGTTTCTATGATATATATCCTATGGCCATGAAACCTAGCCAACTATCTTATAATTCCCTAAGCTTAGGTCATGCAAAGTTTTATTAGAATTGGTCAAGTCTTTCTATACTATTATTAGGTCCGAGGACACAGTTATCGTCCTTAGATTTTCGTTGTCTACAAATATAGTCCCTAGTGTGGATAGTGTATAACTTCAATTTTTTCATACACTTTCCAAATTTATTTCTTTATATTTTATGCATGAAATATTAAGTAAGGGATGAAATTATATGTTACAAAAATTTGGGTGCCTGAATTATGTTAGTAGTGATTTGGTCCAGTTAAAAGGTCAAAACTAGTATGTCATGCTGTCAAACTGAGTTTTAGACCCCTTAACATAGAATTGTCAATATTTTGAGTTAGAGCTGGTAGACTTTTCTATAATTTTGATATTATTTGTCCCAATAGTACACTGCACAAAATCTTTTCGAGATAGAGCAGGATTTTTTAATTTGAATTTATTGTCTAAAAGAAATGCACTACGAAATAACTGTGTTCTCGGCCATGTGTATCTATAAAAAGGACATTTGTATTGAATTCTAATGTTGGCACCCATTTTTATCTGCTGAATGTAGAATTTTACGGAGAAAAACTACTGCTCTAATTTAAAACTCCTATTTTCATTTTCAACTTTGCATAGCATAGACCAGGGTAATTATTACAAATAACGTGGAAATGAACGTTAAAATAATTTACAAATTTACAATATTCATTTCCATGTCTTTTTTTCTAATAAAAACAGTTATAAGGACGTATATATGTATCATGTCTGTGTTTCAAACCCTCGACGGATCGGCGGTTAACGAAGCTTCGCTAAAAACAAAGACTTGCTGTTCCATTTTCTTCTTTTTAGTTTGTAATAGATAAATAAAAAATAATAATCATAGCATTTATTTCTATTTACCACGTTTATCGCAATTGTCCAAGATCTTGGTACAGTTAATTGATCTTAATTCGTCAGAGAATGTATCGTATCTCGGAAATGGCGGCGTTGAATCAGGATTTACTTGTTACCAAAAGTTAGATTTTCGATGTGGTCACAGGCCTCGACCACGCTAAATGTTGTTGCAAACTGTTTTGAAATATCAAACAATTAAAATAAGAGTAAAATTACTCTGGTCGAGGCATGTGGCCAATGCAAATTTTAACCAGGAAGTGTGAAATTCTTAAAGAATTTGGACATTTTGAGCGTTCCGGTTCGATTCCAAGTATTACGTCACATTAATGACGTCACAAAAATATGATTTTATACTATAATAAAAAATAACAATATACTTAGATATGTTATAGCTATTAAGGATCCACCTTAATTTTATTTCACTTTTATTTTTTGTCACCTCACAGGGCCATTATCGGCTCTTCGTGGCCATACTCCTTTGCCTAGCAGTTTTTGCTATCTTCATCCACATCAATTTGAAGTAATGCTCTTTCAGGCTCTTGTAGCACACTTGTCTTCTGGCTCTTGTAGTTCTGGGTACACCGAGTAGCATCTAACATTGCTTCTGCTCTTGAAACTAACTACACCGAGTTGAGCATTACTTCCATGTGCATTACTGACATTGTTATTCCGGCTCTTGTAGTCTAAGCTGCACTGAGTAAACAACTACTTCTCTGCTCTGATAGCTTCAAATAGCTGCTACACCGAGTCTAACTATGTCAGTTATTTAGAAAATGATGGGTCTGCCCCAAACCCAACATAGCCCATTCAATCTTTAATGCTGTCAAAATTGTAATAACTTAATTGAAATTTTGAAAATAATTAATGAACCATAACAATTGGTATCCAACATTGTGCTAGTAAGTTTTTTGTTTATTTTCAGTGATGGAGATGGAATACAAGATACTGATGATAATTGTCCATATTTGGCTAATGGAGAACAGTCTGATACCAATGGGGATGGAACAGGTAAATCTTCTGGAGGGAAGTCTGTTATCCATAGATTACTTAACAGGGACTTAGTTTATCTGGTTCTGAAGGGAAGTCTGTTATTCATAGATTACTTAAGAGGGACTTAGTTTATCTGGTTCTGAAGGGAAGTCTGTTATCCATAGATTACTTAAGAGGGACTTACTTTAACATACAAACCCTACGGGAAATACATGCAAATGTCTTCTGTTAAAGAACTACTAAATGGAATGAAACCAAACATGGCATGAATGTTCCTAATGAGGTGTTGACTAAGTGTTTTTACTTTGTAAATCAATCAACCAAGATGGCTGCCAACGGGGGACCAAGTTTATCAAAGGACCCTAAGGGAAATACATACAAATGTCTTCTAGAAAACCACTTAATGGGTTGAAACTAAACATGATATGTATCTTTTGAGGTGCTGACCAATAGTTGTTTCTTTGTTGCTGATTTGTCATCCAAGATGTCTGCCAGCAAGGTGACTAAGTTTAACATAGGACCCTATGGGAAATACATACAATTTTTTTCTTCTAAAGAACCACTGAATAGAATGAAACCAGAAAAGAAGATCTACACATCAGTCAACATAAGCAAAATTTTCAATCGACTTCTTGTTTGAGTTATTGTCCTAATGAAGTCATTTTCTACAATTTCAATGAATCATGTATTGGTAATTTCTGTAAACTTAACAAAAGTCTTCTGCTTTTGATTAAATTAATGGGCCATTTTGAAACCAAATTTGGCCTCAATCATTATTAGGGTATCTGTTATGATTTTAATCTATTTTTACATGATTTCCAAAACCAAAGTAGAATCAGGTGAGTTACGCAGGCTGTAGTTTGTTAAGACTGTGACATTTATGTTAGGGACAAGAGACATAGTGATCTTAGATTTTGTCATTGGCAGCATCAAAATTTTCTGTGATTAAAGGTATTTAAGGCATCATTAACTTTCTAAAACCTTAATGGAACTTTATGAAATTTTGACCGAAACTTGATAATGACCTCAATAAAGCATCCAGAGCAAAATTTTGAAAATATTTAGTTTCATTTTTTGTATTTACCTGATAAATGGACTTAGTTAAAAAAAAAAAGAGTTAACAAGGAGATATAGACTGGGGTTAGAGTTTGTTACACATCAATTGCTTTGTCAAACCTTCATGGAATTTAATGAAAGTTTGGCAGACAGTATTTTATGATTAATAATATGTATGAAACAATTTATTTTTTTAATTTTTAGTATTTTTCTGATAGATGGAATAAGTTTTTTTATTGACGGACAGTCTGGGATTACTTTTTTTTACATGATAAATTTGTTAACCTTCATGGATTATTATGAAACTTGGACAGAAGCAATATTTCAAGACCGAAAAAAAACATCTAAAGAAAAAGTTTGACCTCTAGGACAGCAATGCTGTTTTGACCTCTTTGTGCTTAAAATTCTGACAGGGATCCTGATCTGATTTGTTCAGTGATAACATAAACTTTTCATGATCTGTTTATATACTGCTCTAATTGTCCAAATATAATTTGTTCTGCTAGAATTTCTTTATTTAGCATGTACTGAAGTTGTCAACACCTGGATTTTACTGAAATATAGAAATTGAAAGTTTTCTTTATTATTTCATTTTTGTTCTTGAAATATATTGTCCACTTTTCAATCAGTGAACTCCTCCCACAACTAGCTAGAATGATTTTATTGTGTTCAATTTAACAGAAATTTGGATTTGCTTTAAAAAATGTATACTTTTAATTAAATGTGCATTGCGTTTCACTGTTTGTATGCTCAACTCTGTTTTAGATTTGGAAGCCATGCCACAAATATTTGGTTAATTTTTGCATACAGCTTTAAATTTGGCATGTTGAAATTTAATTGAAAATCTGTTAAACTTAATATTATTGAACAAAATTCCCTTATTAAAAGTTTAATGTTTGTAGAGAATGTGCATAAAATCTACCAAAATTTGTTAAAAAAAACCTTCTTTGCCAAATTATGTGCTTTCTGTCCTGATTTAACTTTACTTTAGGTCCTATTTTAGCTCACTTAAAAGGGCAGGGACAAGAAAAGGGCCAAGCGAGTTTGTAAGCACTAGGAGTCTGTTGTTGTCTGATAACTTTAAAAAAAATCTTCTCCTCTGAACCTACTGGGCCAAATTCAACCAAACTTGGTCACAATCATCATTGGGTATCTAGTTTAAAATATGTGTCTGATGACCCCAAATTTTACCTTATCTTTGCATGAATTGCTTGCTCTCTAGGATTAAAGGACAACTATATTTGGTATATTTGCAAGATCTACAAATCACTAAAATGATCAGCAAGTCAAGATCTACTAACAAGTCAAATGCCGATATAAATGATGATGGAAGTTTTTAACTAACTTGACTGGCTATCTAGCCCTCGCACAGTCTGCTTATGCCGATATTGTTAGTAGACTGTCACTCTTTATAGGAGAGTGATTGCCCTTAAATGAGGATTTTATTTTACCCTCTTTTGTGTTTTGAACAAAAACTAAAGAAGATAGAGAGAAACCAAACAAATTATTTGATCAGTAACTACTAATACAAGATTAACAAAACAGAGATTTTTGTCATGAAAACTATTCTTGTCTACAAGATTGGAGAGTGTCCTTTGTTGAATATGCATATAGACCAAGCTTCTAGTTTTATCAGCACATCAATGTTTTTATTAGGTTTCGGATTTTCAAATATTTTGGCCTGAGCATCACTAAAGAGACCATACCTGCCAACCTCTGAAACCTTCAAAGAGGGAGATCTCCCCCTCAGCTATGACAGCTGAGTGGGAGATTTTGCACGAACGACATTTTCAAGTGAAATATATGACCTGTTTATTTATTCATCTACAAAACACATATAAGAGTTAATAGATATATTTTATTTCTTTTAATATGGTTATATCCTACACATGGTGTGTTTGTTTGTTTCTTTCCTTTTTCATCATCTTTCACATTTGCATCCCATAGTTTTTCAGTATCATATCTGTTTCAGGTGTATAACCTTAGTGTTATTATGGGCCGGCACTAAGCCGGTCCATTATATGATATGGGTTTGAGATTGTTACATGATTTTCTGGATCTATTATTATTTTCTGTATATGCAAAATTAAAGATTTTATGTTATTGAAATAAATACATTTTTATTAATTTTATAAAGAAGAAGATGCAAAAAAAACTGAAACATATCCATAACAATGAATGTTCATTGTTTTATTATGCACAGAATCGTGACCCATATTTGGGGAATTCCCAAACCAAGTTATTTTTAGAAATTTAAACAAGGTACCATGTTCTTACAAAACCATTCGTCGGAAGATGGGAAATGATTTATAGTTTATGATTTTTTTCTCAAAATATTTTATATTGTATTTTGATTATTATATATACAGTTTTCATCATTTAGAAAAATAATCATAATAAAGATATGTTTACTTTCAACGTAAACGATCTCGGGAGTTTTTATAGGTAACATGTTTCAGTAACTGAAAGTGATTTTCAAACCTCTCAAATATCCACTTGGTGTTTGTTAATACTTTGCAATTTTACTGCAACCAAACAGAAATGAAAACATTTTGTCAGGAATTTCTACGAAGAGAATAATTTGCTATACTGTCTGAAGCTTTCCGATATTAGTTGTAGATATAGGAAGATGTGGTGTGAGTGCCAATGAGACAACTCTCCATCCAAATAACAATTTATAAAAGTAAACCATTATAGGTCAATGTACGGCCTTCAACACGGAGCCTTGGCTCACACCGAACAACAAGCTATAAAGGGCCCCAAAATTACTAGTGTAAAACCATTCAAACGGAAAACCAACGGTCTAGTCTATATAAAAACGAGAAACGAAACACGTATAAATTACATAAACAAACGACAACTACTGTACATCAGATTCCTGACTTAGGACAGGTGCAAACATTTGCAGCGGATTAAACGTTTTAATGGTACCAAACCTTCTCCCTTTTTCTGAAACAATAGTATAACATCACAACATAGAAAACCACACGATAAAATATCAATTGGAAGGCTTAACTCAATCAAAAAACGTAAATTAACAGAATATGAACGAATAAATTTGATCTGTGATACCTGAATGTAAATACATAGTTAATAAAATATTAGGGACAAACATTCAAGGCCAAAAAGCAAACAAACAAGTCCAAACAAAGCCATGGCAAGACACCACCACGAAATATTTAACCCTTAGAAAATAATCACTTTTGAAAAAAAAAAAAACGGTTTTAATAATATATACAGGTAAATGAAAAATAACTTTGTCGTTTTAGGTATACTACATCTGTCTATATAAAATCTTCCAATAATTAGGAATACCAAGAAAGGTCTGTCATATAAATACCTAATTTAACACTAGATACATAAGGGTGAATATCAACAATAAAACTATAAAATTAGAGCTAGCTAAAACTTCCTGTACAGATTTAAGGAGAATAATCTTGATGTGCATACAAATGTAGTATGAAGAAGTGAAAATTAGTAGATATTTCAAATAATCAAAGCTGGTATATAGACAAGATCCATATTAATATAAAATAACAAAATGTATTACAAATAGTATCAACAGGTCGAATTAAAGAGAAAGTACGATTTGAGAGTACTCACTGATTACTGACAGCTAGTTAAAAGCCAAAACAATTAATAATAAAAATCATGCATCAGAGACTAAAATCAACTAAAACACATCCCAGGGATTTAGTATTTTAACGTCTTGAACAGTCTGAGAAGAAATGACTTGTGCAATGCCAAAAATAAATGTATCGACAGGTAGTAGGATAGTGAGGAGCTACTTCTTTAGAGATAAAAATTAACGTGTGTGTGTCTCTAAACATCCCGCCTCAAAAGAAGAGGCAATTTAGTTATGTTTTAATTTGCTAATGACAAAATCGATATAAGGGCCAATGTAAACTATATTCAGAGATCTAATTACAGTATTGGTACGATAACCCTTACTTATAAGTTTGTTTAAAGGTTCGATGAGTTTACACGGATCACATAGTGATTTCCTCGCTTTAAGTACAATATTACCGTAAAATTTAGGATGTGAAATACCATTTTTAATAAGTTTTCTACAGGTACAGCCAAATTTACTAATCAAATCTTTGTATCTATGAAAGAATTTAGTAAAAGTTTTAAGTAATTAGTATGTAAGCTGTTTTTTAGTCTGTCGTACACCCAATGAAAATATAAAGGGATATGGAGTAAATGTATACATGAGACAACATTAATATCAATACATGGTAAAATCCAAAATGGAACGTTTTATTGTTGTCCTTCATCTTCAAGTCACCATGAGGCATTCAACAATGATCAATATTTCTCACAACAGGTAGTAAGTTCAAGTTGATTCCTCTCATCGGTTTGTGCAGAATTCATTGTTTAATATCATACAAAGCTACATTCATATTTTTATGACTGTTTGTTGATACTTTTAAATTTCACCAAAACCGAATAGAAATGAAAACATTATGTCCAGGATTTATCAACCTTTACTGAGAGGAATAATTTTACATTTGTTTGCTTTAAGATTTTTATATCTTTTGTCAAAGCGAAGTTGGGGTAGCTATATAGTGTTTCCGCCTGTCCCGCCACAAAGTTATAGTTCATCTATCTGTGGAGCATAAGTCAGAAAGCATGAGATTTTGTTCAAAGATGCGCCCTGATAAAAATAAGGTAATGTTGACTATAACCTTAGTGTTATTATGGGCGGCACTAAGCGGTCCATTATATGATATGGGTTTGAGATTGTTACATGATTTTCTGCGGATCTATTATTATTTTCTGTATATGCAAAATTAAAGATTTTATGTTATTGAAATAAATACATTTTTATTAATTTTTATAAAGAAGAAGATGCAAAAAAACTGAAACATATCCATAACAATGAATGTTCATTGTTTTATTATGCACAGAATGCGTGACCCATATTTGGGGAATTCCCAAACCAAGTTATTTTTAGAAATTTAAACAAGGTACCATGTTCTTACAAAAACTCGTCGTCGGAAGATGGGAAATGATTTATAGTTTGCGATTTTTTTTCTCAAAATATTTTATATTGTATTTTGATTATTATATATACAGTTTTCATCATTTAGAAAATAATCATAATAAAGATATGTTTACTTTCAACGTAAACGATCTCGGGAGTTTTTATAGGTAACATGTTTCAGTAACTGAAAGTGATTTTCAAACCTCTCAAATATCCACTTGGTGTTTGTTAATACTTTGCAATTTTACTGCAACCAAACAGAAATGAAAACATTTTGTCAGGAATTTCTACTGAAGAGAATAATTTGCTATACTGTCTGAAGCTTTCCGATTTTAGTTGTAGATATAGGAAGATGTGGTGTGAGTGCCAATGAGACAACTCTCCATCCAAATAACAATTTATAAAAGTAAACCATTATAGGTCAATGTACGGCCTTCAACACGGAGCCTTGGCTCACACCGAACAACAAGCTATAAAGGGCCCCAAAATTACTAGTGTAAAACCATTCAAATGGGAAAACCAACGGTCTAGTCTATATAAAAAACGAGAAACACGTATAAATTACATAAACAAACGACAACTACTGTACATCAGATTCCTGACTTAGGACAGGTGCAAACATTTGCAGCGGATTAAACGTTTAATGGTACCAAACCTTCTCCCTTTTTCTGAAACAATAGTATAACATCACAACATAGAAAACCACACGATAAAATATCAATTGGAAGGCTTAACTCAATCAAAAAACGTAAATTAACAGAATATGAACGAATAAATTTGATCTGTGATACCTGAATGTAAATACATAGTTAATAAAATATTAGGGACAAACATTCAAGGCCAAAAAGCAAACAAACAAGTCCAAACAAAGCCATGGCAAGACACCACCACGAAATATTTAACCCTTAGAAAATAATCACTTTTGAAAAAAAAAACGGTTTTCATAATATATACAGGTAAATGAAAAATAACTTTGTCGTTTTAGGTATACTACTTCTGTCTATATAAAATCTTCCAATAATTAGGAATACCAAGAAAGGTCTGTCATATAAATACCTAATTTAACACTAGATACATAAGGGTGAATATCAACAATAAAACTATAAAATTAGAGCTAGCTAAAACTTCCTGTACAGATTGTACAGATTTAAGGAGAATAATCTTGATGTGCATACAAATGTAGTATGAAGAAGTGAAAATTAGTAGATATTTCAAATAATCAAAGCTGGTATATAGACAAGATCCATATTAATATAAAATAACAAAATGTATTACAAATAGTATCAACAGGTCGAATTAAAGAGAAAGTACGATTTGAGAGTACTGCAGTTACTGACAGCTAGTTAAAAGCCAAAACAATTAATAATAAAAATCATGCATCAGAGACTAAAATCAACTAAAACACATCCCAGGGATTTAGTATTTTAATGTCTTGAACAGTCTGAGAAGAAATGACTTGTGCAATGCCAAAATAAATGTATCGACAGGTAGTAGGATAGTGAGGAGCTACTTTAGAGATAAAAATTAACGTGTGTGTGTCTCTAAACATCCCGCCTCAAAAGAAGAGGCAATTTAGTTATGTTTTAATTTGCTAATGACAAAATCGATATAAGGGCCAATGTAAACTATATTCAGAGATCTAATTACAGTATTGGTACGATAACCCTTACTTATAAGTTTGTTTAAAGGTTCGATGAGTTTACACGGATCACATAGTGATTTCCTCGCTTTAAGTACAATATTACCGTAAAATTTAGGATGTGAAATACCATTTTTAATAAGTTTTCTACAGGTACAGCCAAATTTACTAATCAAATCTTTGTATCTATGAAAGAATTTAGTAAAAGTTTTAAGTAATTAGTATGTAAGCAGTTTTTTAGTCTGTCGTATACCCAATGAAAATATAAAGGGATATGGAGTAAATGTACATGAGACAATATTAATATCAATACATGGTAAAATCCAAAAATGGAACGTTTTTATTGTTGTCCTTCATCTTCAAGTCACCATGAGGCATTCAACAATGATCAATATTTCTCACAACAGGTAGTAAGTTCAAGTTGACCCCTCGCATCGGTTTGTGCAGAATTCATTGTTTAATATCATACAAAGCTACATTCATATTTTTATGACTGTTTGTTGATACTTTTAAATTTCACCAAAACCGAATAGAAATGAAAACATTATGTCCAGGATTTATCAACCTTTACTGAGAGGAATAATTTTACATTTGTTTGCTTTAAGATTTTTATATCTTTTGTCAAACGAAGTTGGGGTAGCGATATAGTGTTTCGTCTGTCCGTCACAAAGTTATAGTTCATCTATCTGTGGAAGTATAAGTCATAGTTCATGAGATTTTGTTCAAAGATGCGTCCTGATAAAAATAAGGTAATGTTGACCTACATTTCATATATGAGTGACTGATTAAAGTTTGCCTTAGAGTCCATATCTGAGAGACAACTCGTGGAGAAATAATATTGTCAGTAGATGCGTCTTTAATAGTCAGGAGGGTCCTAAAAAATATGTCATCTTGACATAAAATTCATTGATGAGTAAAGAGGTGAAAGGCTGCGTTAAAGTCATATCTGAGATGAGGAATACAAATATTTTGTCAGTAGATGCAACTTTGATAGTCAAGAGTTTCAAAATCAAGTCTTGAAAATGAATAAAATGATATTCCATTTCATCAACTGCACTTAAAAGATATTTGATTTCATCAACTGCACAATAATGTTACCTTATCCAAGCATCATTTATGATGTGAAGGATAAGGTGCATTATATGAAGAAGCCTAAGGGCTTCGAGGGTTAATAAGTGAACCTTTACTTTATGTCAAGGCCGCACGCCTTTTTTCACAGCTGAGTGATTTTTTGTCTGACCACTACTATATAAGCCCGTGCAGAGACGTGACCAGCCTCTTTTTTAAAAACCCAAACCGCTATGGGCATTTATTGGTCTTAATATTTATTTTTGGGACGGGCGTATTACTGAATATATAATTTGGGAGGGTACATATTAACCCTCGAAGCCCTTAGGCTTCTTCATATAATGCACCTTATCCTTCACATCATAAATGATGCTTGGATAAGGTAACATTATATATCATAATCCTGGGCTTGCTCAGGTTAATAAGTGAACTCTTTGTAGCTCCAATAAATGCAACTTCCAAAATATAATAAGAAATAAATGGAAATTAATAACCAACTGATCTCATGTACATTACCAGTAAAAACTTGAACAGAGATATAAACAAAGAAATTCACCAAATATAAATATCCAACACAAAACTGATTTGAAAATCAGTCAAATCATTCTGACAAGTTTTGTTTTAAGACGGACAAGTCTTTATTCCACATACTTTGCAATTTTATCAAATACCAAAATTAAGTCTAATTAGACCCAGTATAAAGCAAATCTTTCACCTAAAAATTCTTGTAGCAATGCAGAAAAATTAAAATATATGATTAATTCTTTTAATCTTGTTGTGTATTAATATGCATCACATGTAAACACAATATAATTGGAAAACAAATATTATTTAATGTCCATCACTAGTTCATAAATCTTTAGTATGTCCATACACACAACACGATATATAAATAACATCGCAAAAGTCCAGTCACTACTCCTTCACTATTAAGAATCAACATCTGGAATAATGGTTCCTCCATTTCCAATCTGTTAGTTCCTCAGACAGTCCATCTCCTGATGCAGAAAAAAACCCCCTGGAACTGTATCTCTAAGTCACTGTCAGCATCAACGTGATCAGGCTGTAAAAGTATGATTAAATACTGAATGAACATAATTTGAATTTGTATTGTCTACCTCAATATCCTTACAGTAAAACTTTTTGAAGGTTTGAGCTGATGCCCAATTTGCTGTTTTCAGGATATCATTTAATGATATACCTGCTCTTTTAGCTGCAGAAGAGGATGCAGATCTGTATGAATGAGCTTTAAATTTCAACACATTTATGCCTGCATTAGACAGTACCAATTTTAACCATCTGGCAATTGAACAGCTTGTTACAGCTTTTAAAGTTCTGAATGAAATGAACAATTTACTACTTTTTCTCAAGTCTTTAGTTCGGTGAATATAATGTTTTAAAGTTTCAACAGGACAAATTTCTTTTTTCTGAAAGACAGGAATAATAACATCTTGTCCTATGTTTTTTGGTCGTGTCGTCTTTAATAAAGTTGTGACACGAAAAATAAATGATGTGCCTGTACTGAGAACAGAGTTTAAATTAAGACTTGCAAGTGTTTGTGATCTTTGAGCAGATGCTAGAGCAATTAAAGCAACACATTTTAGAGTTAACATTTTTAAATCCAAATCCTATAACGGGTACAGAGATTCTAAATAGCTCAATACTCTACCAACATCCCAAGTAAACAAATATCTTGGTCTTGGTGGTCTTAGATTAAACACACCTTTCAAAAATCTTTGAATATAACTGTTATTTTCAAAAGATAAGTTACCCAATAAAGTCAGTGTCTGACATATTGCTGATTTGTGACTATTTATACAGCTATAAGATCGTCCTTTTTGAAATAAAATGGACAGATAATCTAAGAGTAACTTTACAGATGGAGAAGTGGGACTAGTTTGTCTTGAATTACACCACAAAACCCAGCTTCTCCAAGAGTATTCATACTGAACATTGGTTGACTTTCTCCAAGATTTAAGAAAGATTTTTGTAGTTTTGTCTGAAAAACCTTGATTAAGGAGATGTTTCCTGAAACAAGACAGGCGATAAGAAACATTTTTCTTGTGTTCATTGTATGACTTTGATTGTTGTGTGCTAGAGTTAGCAAGTTTGACAACTGAGGCAATTTTACAGGAAAATCTATTAATGCTTTCAATAACTTTGGATACCATAACTGAGTTGTCCATACAGGGACGATTAAAATTGCCCTGCTTACCTGATCGTCTTCTATCTTTTGAAGTACTCTGCTGATTTGACTGAAAGGAGGAAATATATAAGGATATAATTTATGCCATGAAAATGAAAAAGCATCAGTTGCATAAGCATCAGGATCTGGAAACCAGCTTACAAAATTATTCAATTGTTTATTTATCCTTGAGGCAAACAAATCTGTATCTGGTATGAAAAAATGTTTGGTTACTTCATTAAAAACCGATTCATTGAGTTTCCACTCTGAAGTATCATTAAAATTTCTTGATAAATTATCTGGTATAATATTTTCTTTCCCTGGAATATGAACAGCAGATAGTAAAACTTTGTTTTTTATACACCAATACCATATTTGTTTTGTTATTTCTAATAAAGGTAAAACTGATCCTCCTTGATTATTTATATAGTTTACAGCAGTGGAACTATCTGATTTTACACAAATATGAGTTCTTTCTACATGACAGCAAAGTGATATTATGCTAAAATAGATAGCTTTCAATTCTAGAATATTAATGTGTAAACACTGCTCTTCCAAACTCCAATGACCTTGAGTTTGCTTTCCATGAAAAACAGCTCCCCAACCATTGAGGGAGGCATCTGTATGTAAATAATAACTTGGGGAATCATTTCTAATAGGTCTCCCATTAACTGTTTTAACATTTTCTAACCACCAAACTATTTCAGATTTGCCTTCTACTGAGATATTCAAAAATGAATTGAAATTATTATTTGATGTATGTAAAGCTCGTGTTTTGTCTAAATCTAAATATCTATGAAACAAGTGAGCATATTGTACTGCATAATGTGCAGATGAATAAAGTCCTGTTAATTGTGCTAGACTTCTAATTGATACTTTGTGAGCTTTAAGCATTTTCTTTGACAGTTCAATTATTTTCTGTACTTTCTCCTCTGGTAAAAATACCTTAAACATGTTAAATAGTACTGAATCTATAATATATCCCAAAATATAATTCTATTGGTTGGAATAAAAACTGATTTTTCAATATTGATGTCAAACCCAACTGACTCTATAAAAGTTTTAACCCTTTCTGTATTTTGGATTGCCAAATCAAAGTTTTCTGCTTGCAACAGGGAATCATCAATGTAAAAATATGAATCAATACCCATGCTCCGAATATGTAAAAATATTACTTTCAGTATTTTTGTAAATACTCTTGGAGCAGAAGCAATACCGAATGGTAGACATTGAAATTCATATAATTTTTCATTCCATATGAATTTTAAATATTTTCTGTCTGATTCATAGATTGAAATGGAAAAATATGCATCTGTCAAATCCAAAGATGTAAAAAAGCTATTTTTAGAAATTCCTTTTAAAATCAAATCTAGCGTTTCTTGTTTAAAATGGTGATAGCTAATAAATTGATTCAATGGTTTCAAATTATTTTCCATTTTTCTTTTTTACTAGAAATATATTTGAAATAAACTGTTCTGATTCATCAAAAGATTCTTTGATAGCACCTTTCTCAAGCATATCAACTATTTCTTTGTCAATAAGGGCCTTTTCCTTATTGTTAAATTTTATAGGAACTGGAATTTTTTCCTGAATTGGCTTTCTATCAAATTCTATCTTATATCCCTTAATTGTAGAAATAATCCAATTGTCTTTGGTTAAATATTTCCAATTTGAAATAAATTTTTTCAGTTTACCCGACTTTCTTTTAATATTTATACTTTTATTTCTCACCTTTAAAATCTTCTTTTCTGATTGAAGGTGTTGGGTCTGTTTCCTCTCAATTGACCCCGTGGGCTCTGATAACTTTGTCTTGGCTGATAGCCCCTTCTGCCTAAAAAACGGCTTCTTCCCCTGAAACTTCCTCTGTAATTTGAATTTCTACTATAGCTACTAGTAATGTTCTTGTTTATTTTGTTAATTTCATTGATATCTTTCAATCGCTTGCCAACTTCATCTCCAAAAAGGCTAGAACCTACATCTTCATTGCGATTGCAAAGTTGGTGGTATTTCTTGTCTATGTGTGGCTTTAAAGACATCCGTCTTTTAATTGATAGCTCAAAGTGAGTATTGCTTAAAATTGCCAAAGCTTTAGAAATGTTTTCTCTCATTAGTTTTACATCTGGAGTTTTGGATTTCAAAATTTCAGCCACTCTTATCAATGGTACCATACCACAACCCAATGATTTTTGTATAGTTTGCAGATTCAAATCAGTTTTAGCTTTTCTTTCAAGGAATTGCCATATCTCAGCATTAACTGGGGGTGCTACCAGACTTTTACAATTTACAGGTATCTTCATCTCTCTCGTCATTACTGACACATCAGATTTCTTTTTACAAATATTGTCAAATACTTTAGCCAATGATGGGCTTACCTCTTCATCGTATTTTTCATCATCTTCAAAAATCTTAGGTAGTTCATAATCAAATTCATCATCTGATGCAACAATTTGAGGATCATTCTCTTCATCAGAAAAAATATTGTAATTGGTGTCAATCACCTGCTCGTCGGCTACAGACTCATTCTCAGAAAATTCCATGCCAATATTACTACTTGGTCTTTGTGACTTTTCATTATTCTGACTCAATGTGGATACCAGAGTATCCGACAAACCTTTAAATAGAGATTTAAGTAACTCTGACTGGTCAAGCTGATTCTTTGCAGTATTTTTCTTTACTGTGCCTGTGGTTGTGTGAGGTTTCGTAGCCTTCGTAACTTTACCACGTTTTTTAACTGGACTTACTGTTATTCCGCTCCCTGATGGCAACTCGTTGTCCATCTCAGTCACCTGCCTTTTAGGTGTTTTTTGCTTGCTTGCTAAAGCCTTGCCTTTTGTAGAGCTTGTACTCTTCTTACCTTTCATTACTGAATTTTCAGTCTGTTGTTGTTTTTGTGTTACTGCCATTCGGATGTCCTCGGCAATTAATATTTGTGCTTCTGGGTTATCCAACTCCGGGTCATTAATGTTCTCAACTTGAGAAAAACCAGAAAATGAAGCATCAACTTCTTCGTCTGACGCAAATAATTTTAATATTTCATCGTCATTGTCATTACTGTCACTGTCGCTTAAACGCGATGTACAGCGCGACATAATTTCTGTATAAACAGCTGACAGATTCTGCCAAGTTTTGAAATTTATTTTCAATATTTCCGATTCGGATAAATTATTTTACAACAGAGTCTGTTGTAAAACTTTTATTTCGTGTTTAATCGAGTCGACTTAACCATGTGCCTTTTAAAATAAAGAGGCTGGTCACGTCTCTGCACGGGCTTATATAGTAGTGGTCAGACAAAAAATCACTCAGCTGTGAAAAAAGGCGTGCGGCCTTGACATAAAGTAAAGGTTCACTTATTAACCTGAGCAAGCCCAGGATTATGATATATAAAGTTATATTTTATAGCATTGAACATTTCTTGCAATTGAGGATTTAAGTCAACTCAATATACGATCATATACAGATTGTTTATATAATATTTTGCACTTTTTTTACACCAAAACCTCCATATTTCCGGCCCAAAAACTTGGTGCGTGCACCAATTAACTCTCTTGTAGATGTTGTTACATGTATGCTCATTTCCCTTACCATAGTTCAATACAGTTCTTATCAATTTCAAATCAAACATTGGATAGAAGTATAATTCTTTTAAGGGATTTTTAAAATTTAATTTTTTTTTTGTCCTAAGGCATACAAAATCATTTAATTGCCTTCCTTTTATGATTCTATGTTCAACTTGTATTTAATTTATATTGTTTTATCAATTCACATTATTTTAAGAAGTATAACTTAAAACAGGATTAAACAGGGGAAGTAACCCGAAATTTCTTTGAAGTGTTTTCAATATTAACACAAAGCTTGTAGCAAAAGTCGTTATTGATTGTTAATTATTACTATGTTTGACACCCAAGCTGTCAAATGAAGCTATTTAATTAGACCCCACGCAACGAGTTGCGGAGGGTATAATGTTTTTGACCCGTCCGTCAGTCCGTCAGTCCTGATTCTTGTCATGGCAACTCCTCTCAAACCACACAACAGAATTTCACGAAACCTTTTTAGATAATAAAGACATACTATGTAGTTGTGCATATCAACAGGAAATTACGATTCAATTCTTTTTCTAGGAGTTACGCCCCTTTGAACTTATTTACTTTAATGTACTACTGCAACAGTTTGTCATCGCAACTCCTCTCAAACCACACAACAGAATTTCATGAAACCTTTTCAGATAATAAGGACATACTACCTAGATGTTCATGTCGACAGGAAATTACTATTCAATTTTTTTTCCAGGAGTTACGCCCCTTTGAACTTATTTGCCCAATATACTACTGCAACTTTTTGTCATCGCAACTCCTCTCAAACCACACAACAGAATTTCATGGAACCTTTTCAGATAATAAGGACATACTACGTAGATGTGCATATCGACAGGAAATTACGATTCAATTTTTTTCCAGGAGTTACGCCCCTTTGAACTTATTTGCCCAATGTACTACTGCAACCTTTTGTCATCGCAACTCCTCTCAAACCACACAACAGAATTTCATAAAACTGTGTAGATAATAAGGACATGATGTAGATGTGCATATTGACAGGAAATTATGATTCAATTTTTTTTCCTTACACTTATTTTATTTCTCCAATGACAATGTGGGGACGTGGGGTATGTGAGCGCGCTCACTAAGGCTCTTTCATTTCACATGGTCTGTGATTTACAGGTAACAACAACCCTCATCAGTGACACAAAAACGTAATTAATGTTGACTTGTCATTCAAGGTTAAAATATCCAAAATGGCAAAAGCGGGAGATTCTATGTTATAAAGTTCACCGCACTTTATTACCGTATCATCTGTTACAGTAATTATAATTGACAGATAAGCAACTCTCACATGTCTGCACGTTCTTAAATAAACATAATTAAATAGATCAATTGAAGTTCTTATACACATGTTGTCATTCTGTAGTCTGACCATCAAACGATGTACTTGTTAATAAATTAGTTATAGAAACTGGATTGTATTATTATATAGCAAATATATTACATTCTATACTCCCGCGCGGGAGGGTACCGGCAAGCGGGAGATTTCCAAAATTTCGTCATTTGAGCGGGAGTCTCCCGCTCAAAACGGGAGGGTTGGCAGTTATGAAAGAGACATAAATTGTACAAATGAGCTGGTACAGTAAAAGTTGAACCGTTAAATGTTATTACTTTACAAATGTACAATTATTTTGACAGAATTCAGTCAATAATATTTCAGAAAATTAAAGGTATAAATGCAATATATTTTTGATTTTCAGTTCAAGTTACTGCAGCTGTACACACAGTTTTATAATAATCTGTGAAAGTACCACTTTACTGTAACTTAACCTCAAGTCAGTGATAATGGCAAATATATTGCTTAGAAACTTTATTTTATTACAAACTTCTAGATTTTATACATTAAAAAAATATTAATCGTAATAACAATGATTATTTGTTTTTTTAGGAGATTTTTGTGACACAGATATTGATGGGGATGGTGTGTTAAATGATGAAGATAACTGTGTGTTTATCTCCAATCCATCTCAGACTGATTCAGATGGTACTGTTCTTTTTGTTTGTTATTAGGGAATACACCTTTAATATAGAGTGGATACAGAGAGCTTTTTCTGTCCGTGTGTCAAACTATAGCTAATGGTATATGTTTTTGTCCCCTGTCTGATGTGGAACATAAAAATATTGGTCTGTCAGGTCTTGTAAAGGCTCTCACTTGTACAATGCTTGTCTGATTTTATCAAAATTATATCAGCAATGTCTCCAGCACTTTCAAAAATCAGTGCTAATCAACTATTTTTAAAAGAGGTATGCCCTTAGAAATATTAATTACATGTATATGGAAAATTGCATTGTAAGCCCTGTCAAATGTACATTTCTTTTCAGATTTTTATAAAGCTTATATCAGAAATTTGAATCAATAAAGTCTTAGACAGATTCAAAAATAAAATCTGATTTACTATTTTTAAAACAGTTATGTCCCTTGGAAATATTTATTATATGGGAAATTGCATTGTTAGCACTCTCATGTGTACAATTCTTGTCAGATTTTTATCAAACTTATATCAGATGTTTATATCAGCAATGTCTTGGATGAGTTAGAAAATCAGTTACAGATTAACTTTTTTAAAAAGAGTTATGACCCTTAAAATTATTGTCTGTGCTCTCATGTGTACAATATATGCAAGATATTGATCAAACACATATTAAAGGTTTAATAAAGGACTTGTTTTAAAATCAGATGCAATCAAATATTTTTGAAACAGTTATGCAGCTTGAAAATATTAATTTCATTGAAAATTGCATTGTTAGTGCTTTCAAGCATACATTTCTTTAATATATATATAAAAGTTAAGAACAAAAAAAAATTAAAAAAATATAGTAATGGCCCATAGATTGATAAAATGTGTGTGACATCGTAACTCTGTTCTTTTATTGGAATAATTTATATTTGATCTGGAACTACATATGATAATGTTGAATTATACCATGTAGGCATTTTTTTGGATCTGTCAGGTGGACAGTAATTCAATAATACAAATAACAACATTTTCAGAAATTGATGTACATGTACTTTTAACATTTGTTATGCCCACTGAGCATGGGAGCATAACTTTTGGAATAAAGCTTTAAATTTTATAATATAAGGTTGATGGCCTGGATAAACTGCACCTTCTTTACAGATGCCTTATGTTGTGGACCGCCTCAATGGTCTTGTGGTAGCATGTATCCTTTGAATGTAGTAGGGTCATGGGTGCTCTCCCTGGCCGGGCCAAACTAAAGACTTGACAATAAGTATTTGCTGCATCTCTGCTAATCACACAGGATTTAAGATTAAGGGGAAAAAGAGTCAGAATAATGTGTCTAAGTAGGGGGATACAAATTAAGCGCTATATATAAGCAGGGTCTTTTTTCACTTCATCATGTTCTCATTCTGAATATGCATTTAATATGCCACTGGATGTTATAACTGCCATCCATCCTTATGTTCTACACTTTCCATCTGTCATATGTCTATTGTTCTTTCATGGTTCTGTAGCTTAAAAAAACAATTTTCTTCTTTGCATGAATTTCTTTCTTTATAGGATTAACATGATTACTGTGGATTCATTATTATTCCTTGGATACCAATTTTTGTTGGTTTCGTTGATACAGGTGAACCACGAATTCAAATGTTCAACAAATAACATATTTCAATAGGATATGTTTGCATGAGAGATTGGCAAAACTGTGAAATCAAATACCCTTAAAAATGCCAAGTTTTCAGCAATCCATGAAAATTTATACCCACTGAAATAAATGAATCCACAGTACTATATTTGGTAGACAGGATCTTTGCAAGATTTTTTTAATATGTTATTACTGATGACAAAATGGAGGTCAAGTTCAATATTGTTGATTTTCATTTTCATTTTTCAGTTGTTATGGTCCTTGTGAAATTGAAAAGTGCCAGAACACAAATAAATGTTAAAAAATCTGGTTTATTGTTGCTCTGACAGCCTCTTATTTAGATTTAGATATAGATTTGATATAAACTTGTGTTCAGACAAATGCTTATTGGTATAACAATGTTTAATTACCTGAATGAAATTTATTTTTCAAATAGTAAACTTGCCAATGCAGTGTGAAAATAAAAAAGTTTAAAATTGAAAGAAGTAAAATTTTATTTCAGGAAATCATAGAGGAGATGTTTGTGAAAGTGATTATGACCAAGATGGTACTATTGATACTTTGGACAATTGTCCTAATAACAAATTCATCAATGAATCTGACTTTGGTACTTATACTGGTTTAGACCTAAATCCTGAGCTGACATTACAACCAGCACCAAGCTGGATGATTCTACATGGTGGCAAAGAAATAAGGCAGGTTTCAGTCACTACCAAACCAGTGGCCTCTGTAGGTATGTCGTCAAATTAATGTGGAATTTGTCAGTACAAGTTATTTCTGGATAACTCCTCCTACAGCTAGTGTAAGTGTTAGGAAATTTTAAATTTGCTGGCTGTTTGTACATACATTAAAGGTGTGCATGTGGTCAGGGTTTAGATTTTTATTGATATTTGCTTTTTTTGGAGATAGTTGAACTTCAATATTTTCTAGTATATACCTTGCATTAGAGGTGCATTGCGTTTTCCAGATAACACTTCTTACAGTGAACCATAGAACTATGTACTCCCATGCTTAACTTTGTTTATTTTGAAATAACATTTTGGATCTGCGTGGGCATCGCTTGTGTCTTCCAGGCACAATAATATCTTAAAGATAGTCCTACATTGACTTTGTTATAATACAGGTACCTCAGAGTGAAGTGCTAGGGCATCACTTTGTTTAGTTGTTTTTTTTATTAAATTTTATGATCATAAACAATGTAGCTATATTATATTTGAGAGGCAGATCCAAGGGGTATAGAGGGAGTTGGTTCCCCTTTTGATAGCATTCTGGCAAAATTTTGCTGAGGAAGGATAACATTTTTCACCAGTTGAATTAATATTACTTATATAAAGCATGCATGCCTCCCCTGAATCATCCACTGGTCAAAATATTACATCCTAACTTTTATTTAAACTCTTCTTTCCAATCAATAAAAACCTAGAAATGAATGAGAAGGGAAAGAAAAAATACAGGGAAGTTATTATAAATATAATTGAGAAGATGTGGTATAATTGCCAATGAGACAACTCTTCACAAGAGACCCAATAACACAGAAATTAGCAATTATAGGTCACCATATGACCTTCAACAATGAGCAAAGCCAATATCACATAGTCTGCTATAAATGGCTCCTAAATGACAAATGTAAAACAATTCAAACGAAAAAACTAACAGTCTAATTTATGTACAAAAAAAATAATGAAAAACAATAATTTAACACAGCAAAAAATGACAACCACTGAATTACAGGCTCCTGACTTGGGACAAGCACATACATACATGTGGTGGGGTTAAACATTTTAGC
Source organism: Mytilus coruscus (assembly GCA_017311375.1). Taxonomy (NCBI): domain Eukaryota; kingdom Metazoa; phylum Mollusca; class Bivalvia; order Mytilida; family Mytilidae; genus Mytilus; species Mytilus coruscus. The sequence continues at coordinate 15,056,485 of CM029604.1, forward strand.
CACATCCCAACCCTCCCCTAACCTGGGACAGAGGTGTAACAGTACAACATATAAGAACGGACTATTAAAATCAGTCGATAAAGGTTTTACTCATCAGAGGGATACAAATAGAAATACATCTAACAAAACACAAAGTAGATATGGCCGGATACTTGAACACCCCAACAACAAAATGACACTAAGAACAGATCTGACAGTACTGGCAGTTACTGACAGCTAGTTCAAAGCCAATAACAACTAATAAAAAAAAATCATGCATTTTAAACTAAATTTTTATACCTATTACTATCAGAACAGTAGATGTCTCCTATAACACCAACAAGTCTCATATACCATATCACATAGAAACAGTAGATGTCTCCTAATAAAACCTTACAAGTCTCATATACCATACCACAGTGCAACAGTAGAAGTGTCCTATAGACAATAACTAGTCTCATATACCATACCACATTGAACAGTAGATATCTCCTTACAGACAAAACAAGTCCCATGTATCAAACCACAATTATCTATACTAATATAGATACTAAGAGGGGAAAGGGAAATGTTCTACTTGAATGGAACACTTATTCTGCCATAATGGATATTTTGATATCATACGCAAAACTTTATAATAAACTATTCTAATTTATTAACAAACTAATATACTAAGACACAATTGTATACACAGTATACTAGTATCATATTCACAAACAATTAAAACTATTACATTGAATACATATGAAAATAATAATAAATGTATCATTTGGCTTTCTAGGGGGCTACTCATTAAAACTTACAATAATATATAATCAAAATAACCAAATAAAAAAACACTACCTACTCAACATAATTTTAAATTTATAAAAATAAATTACCTAAATTATGCGATTTTAAGAACAGGTGAAAAATTTATTTTAGAACCTGACTGGTAGAGCCCAGACAGGTATAAATTTGAAAAATGAGAATACCTGCGGTAGATCCCAACAGGTACTTTTAGAACCTGAGTGGTAGAGCCCAGACAAGTATGAATTTTGAAAATGAGAATTCCTCATGGTAGATCCCAACAGGTACTTTTAGAACCTGAGTGGTAGAGCCCAGACAAGTATGAATTTTGAAAATGAGAATTCCTGTAGATCCCAACAGGTACTTTTAGAACCTGAGTGGTAGAGCCCAGACAAGTATGAATTTTGAAAAATGAGAATTCCTGCGGTAGATCCCAACAGGTACTTTTAGAACCTGACTGGTAGAACCCAGACAGGTATAAATTTTGAACAATGAGAATTCCTGCGGTAGATCCCAACAGGTACTATTAGAACCTGACTGGTAGAACCCAGACAGGTATAAATTTTGAAAAATGAGAATTCCTGCGGTAGATCCCAACAGGTACAAAAACTAACTTAATTATCACCCTTAAATAAAACAAAGCCTTAATTATTTATAAGATGTATTAATGAATTGGGGGAAAATAATTTCCCTGAAATTAAGTTGGCCAAATTGAACGAGTAGCATGAGTGAAAGCCCCCAAGAAATGATACATGTACATATATATAGTTTTAACAAAAATAAATTTTATAATGAAACAGGCCTTTGTTAGTCTTGTATGATTTTTAATTTTGTTTCTTGTGTAAAATTTGGAGTTTAGTATGACGTCCATTATCACTGAACTAGTACAACTTGTATGCAAATTTGTTTAGGGGCCCGCTGAAACGCGCCCGGTGCAGGAGTTTTCGTTGCATTGAAAACCCATTGGTAGCTTTCGGCTGTTGTCTGCTCGGATTGTTGTCTCTTTGACACATTCCCCATTTCCATTCTCAATTTAATGTATTAAAAATAAGGAACAACACATCCTGCTTTGTGCTTTGCAAACAGTTATTGGGTCAGTTCTAATGTAACGTATATAGCAATCAGATGACCATCTACCTAATGTCTGGATAATGTGATCCTCAACCACTGCCGCTGCTGCTGATATAACATCACCAATTCGAAAAGAATGACCACAAAATTACTATCATTATACCCTAATCTGAACAGCAACTCATGCAGCAGAGATATAAATGCATCTCTAGACAAAGGAGGGTATCACTAAAAAATAAATAGGAATCTGGTATAACTCCATAATTTTTTCATACTTGTATATTTCTTCTCATCGAATGGACTGGGTTGAAAATATCATTTTCATAATAGTAATGTTAATACCTTCTCAGCATTCAGATGTTATGTGAAAATTTGGAAAAGTTATGTCTAAATTAATATAGTGAAAAGTGTGTCCTGCCTTGCAATTTAACTACTACATGTATAAGAAAAACTCGCCACATCGGAGAAGTCCAAAACAGCTAGATTAAATGCACACTGCAACATTAAGTCAACACACAGGGGGAAAAAAAATAAACTCTTTGCTTTAATACAAGGCACAAATCTTTAAAATTGAGATTTTATAGGTACCCTCTTTGTTAACGTATTCTGAGACTTTTTATATACCTCTTAATAAACACTCTAAGCCTGCACAATTTGTTAAAGAGTCAGGATGCCCTATTCTTAAGTAATTATGCCTAATTCCTGCTAAATACAATTTAATTATAGCATGAGCTAGCTTAAGAGAATCTTGCAATAGGTTACAAAATACATTAAATAATCTTCATCTATTATTGGCACACTATTTATATGCTTCTTACTAGTCATACCATAAACCTTACTAATACTTATGCATAAGGATGCCTAGAAACCTGTGGTAGAACCCACAGGTGAAACAACAATAGCCTGTGGTAGAACCCAGATAGGTAAAAATACTTGAATACTGTAGTAAAACCCTGACAAGTGAGACATATAATAACATGTGGTACGACCCAGATAGGTGAAAAAAAAAAAACAATAACATTTGGTAGACCTTGAAGGTGAAAATCTTGAGACTGCATATAAAATAGAGCAGGTCTGCAAACCTTGCTACATGTATGTGCAATGTATGCAATGTGATACGATGTTTATTGGATTGATTGATTGATTGCTGGTTGCTTAACGTCCCAATGTTCACTGGATTGATTGATTGATTGTTGGTTGCTAAACGTTTCGATGTTCACTAATATTGGAAATATATGAATGTTGAATCCTGCACAGCTGCATCTGCCAGATACCATAACTTTGAGTTCACTTCAATGGACTGACAAGTCAGCTAGCACTTCTAGGCGGATTTATAGTTACAATTTCACCTACTATCATTTCTGAGAACCATAAACAGCAAACCAGCTGGGACTATTGTACTATAATAGTCCCAGATTCCTGCTGAAATATAAAACTTAAAGCAGTATCATGTCTTAAACATTTGGTCCAACCTAAACAGGTAAAAACAATATGTGAACCTGTGATAAATCCATACAGGTAAAATCTTGAAAATGACTGGTATAACCCTGACAGTTGAAAACATGCAATATCCAGAACCCAGACAGGTAAAATCTTGAAACCTATGGAAGAACCCTGCTAGGTGAGCATTAAAAACATACATGTGTAAAACACCTGTGGTTGATCAAAGACAAGGTTTTAGATGAGAATTCCTCAGGTAGATTTTAACAAATACTTGGGCTAGACAGTCAGGCACTCAAACCTGCATGCTTGATTGATTGATGTTGGTTGCTTACCGTTCAGTGGCCATGACCTGCATGAAAACCTGATATTAAACCATCAATTCAACTACTTAAAATTCATAGTACGGATGGTCAATCAAATTCTGATAAACTGTTAGTTTTAAAATGGAAACTGAAAATCAAAACTGTCTTGGGGATCTAAAATGTCTTCAAGTTGCCAGATCCGATACTCTGGGGCTCATATGGGTCTCGGTTTTTTAGTAAGTATATACATATATAATTTTCAGATTTCCCCTTTACAAACCCAACAAACATTATGACTATTGCAGCATCTCATAGCTGCGCATCCTCTGATACCTTGAAAATATTACGAATTTCCCAACCTAAGACGATTAGTTTTATCTTACACTTGTGCTTATATGACTGTTGCAAAGCCAGGAGTGGAAAATGTGATACCACACAGGTTTGGACGAGTATTAGCGAAAAATTTGATACAAAAGAGAGTAATGTTTCTAATAGACCACTCTGCTGCTATATTGTAAAGAGGCATATGAGCTGTACAATAACAGTAGTGATATTCGCAGAACCTATACCTGGGTAATAAGTGGTCATACAATGTATCTACGTGATCCCTCCTATAGAAATCACATTACTTCTTCATCGGGGGAAGACAAGAGCACATATTATATATAAATTATAAGATATATAATATACTAAAAACGTGAATAGACACCCCTATAATAACTGATGAAAACCTAGTTAGCCTAGGAATGGATTTGTAATGTAAAGCCTCCATTGAAATTTCAGTTTTCAGACCCGCATAATAAGGGTTGAGTATAAGGAGTTCGTACCTGATGTGATGTTTTCCTCAGTTGGGGAGAAAGGCAGTCATTCAGCTGCATATCACCTTGTATTCGAACACCACACACTTCCTGGTTTTCTACTAGCTGCAGTCTCTGATATAGAATTCCTAGTGAAGGCTGCATATCCTGATCCTTCGTATGTATGTAGTAGGGATAAATTTCTCCAATCGTTGACATTGTCACATCGTAAACTTCCGGTTGAAGTGAAAGTAGAAAAAATCGGCTGCTTTATGTCCTGTCAAGTATTCTTATTCTTATAAGATTTGATGATTACTATAACTTCCGTTCGATGATGAAACATAACATTTCCACTAAAGCCTGGTTGAATAAAGTATGGAGGCCAAGTTAATAAATTTCTTCTGTCCATTTTTAAATAATGAAGTGGAATTCGAAACCACGTGGTCCTCTTGTGTACTATCTGATGCATTGTGGGATCGCGCACTACTTTATAATTAAATTAAGGTGTAGCTGAATTTTATCTGCTAATAACAGAATATGTCCACCATTTCGATTATATTATCATAATTGGTAATAAAGTCTTGAAAAGCAATATTCTGACTAGCACCTTTTCCTTGCATTAAACGGTACTATTATTCCATAGATAGTTCCGTAACTGAATAAGTCTTAAACATGTCTTTATAACTAAGTTGATAAGGAAATGAATAACACTGTACAAATATCAATATCCAGTTACAAACATCAACTTAAACATAAGTCCGTTTGATTTGCATCAAAATTAATATAGCTATTTTCAAGAAAATGGAAAGTAAGAATAAATTTTCAACAAGTAAAATATGACTGCTAACAGTGCAATGCTCAAACAACAACTGACCATCCTATCAAAATTATATACAGATGTTTCTCTAATTACACCCATACTGTCATCATGCTGTTTCCTATCTATGATCTAATACCTATCCCTTAATCTCTTAATTAAAACAAACTGACAAGCTGACAAGCTGACCTTAACATGAAATGAAAATAAAAACCTGGGAAAATACAGACCTAAGGAATTTATCAAAATATGTATAAACTCTAATTTAATTCTTTAAATTTCCAATCAACCATTACACATCCAACATCCAATGGATTTAGTGTAAAGACATCATAAACAGTCAGAGAAAAACACAACCTTGTGCAATGCCAAGATACATGTATCGACAGATTGTAGATCCATGAATGTGAACAATAATATTTAGTTTGCTTTTAATTTATTGATATCAAAATCAATATAAACAACATCTCCTTAAAAATGAGAATGTACTATCCTGTTTGAAATAAGTTTTCTACAGGTACAACTAAATTTCAAAACCAAATCTTTATAGCTATGCCTATGGAAGAATTTTATAGTAAAGGTTTTAAGTAGTTAGTGGTAACGAAATTCCCTGACTTTATAATTTACCAGTAATACATAGATAATGTTCATTAAAATCAAAAACATCACAACAGACACGGGCATAGTGAAACAAGTTGTGATATATAAACAAAGTAAGATGGTGCCAAAGGAACATCTTCATCCAAAAAAAAGGAAAATTAACAATAGGGAACGAAAAATCATCCTTTTAAGTTTTTGTCGTAAAATTTTAGTGTGGAGTTTTCCATGTAAAACTGAAATATCTAAATCTAGGAAAGGACAGTTATTCCCGTTTACATTTGATTTATTTAAAGTAAAGTACTTTGGGTAAATTTCAGCAGTATATTTAGAAAATTCTTGATTATTTAACAAAAAAATATCATCAAGATAAAGGTAAGTGTTGTTGAATTTATCTGTTAAATGCAATTTAGACTAGTCTTAACTGAGTTTTGTTATAACAGTACAAAAACAAGTCTGCTATTAAAGAGGTGCAATTAGTGCCCATAGAAATACCTACAACCTGTCAATAAACTTTGTTGTCAAAAGATACATTATTATTATCAAGTAGAAAATTAACAGCTTCAATCATCTCATCACACCTCCAGTAAGTAAGTCTAGCATATTTACCTTTCTCAATACAAAATAAGGCTTTAAATGAGTTGCAGCAAATATATTTGCATTCAAATTTACAAAAACGACCATTTAATTAAACAGGAAAACTTTTGTTTGATAAGATTGTGTGGAAGTAAAGTGGAAAGAGTTGAAAAGTCAAAACTGTCAACATATTGAAAAATAAAGGATTTTAAATGCGGTCTTGGACCAAGAGGTTTAATTACTTAATTACTTAAATTTCAATGAAAATATACATAGCATACTTACACTGAATAATTGAAATATACATGTTAATTGATGAACACTTGTGGCATTTTGGCTTTCCAATTGTTTGTTTGTACATTAATCTGGGTTGGTTCCACTCATTTATTAATATCCCATTCAAAAACTTTTAGTATCCAGTTTTGTTTCCCTATATAGGTCAAGGTTGTTAAAAAACACCCTGAGGCTACATCACCTTTTTACAATGCAAAATTTAGCAGTTAAAAGACCAAGTTTTGCTCAAAGAGTGTTTAGCCATTAGAAACAGTGTCTACCTAAAAACTGGCCAGAGTCCCTGCAGCTGCATGTTTACACATTTACTATTGCCATGACAAAGGAATCAGTCTCATTTCTGGATGAACATGCATATTCAATGGGATCAATCAGGAGTTTGAATTATGTTGATATTAAATGCTTGATTTTACATAGCATGTAGAGTTTTGAAAGATTGAGGATAATCAGAATATGAACTGATTTCTTGCCAATTTTAGGATTTGTTCATTGACAAATATTTAAGGATAAAGTTAGAATTGAGGGCGAAGACTTACTCAATGCAGTTTTTGGTGTTAAAGGATGTAACTGTTTTGCTGGATGGTTAATCAGGTTGACTGCAGTGTTTTGTACTTGTCATTAGTACACAACATACTTACACTGAATAATTGAGAGATACAATCAACTGACAATAACATATTAGTACATTTTTACATCGGATGACCGTGACGTCTTTCTGGTGAATTGCCTAGATTTCTATTACGTAACTTTCGTGTTGGGATTGTAACCGATGTGTGTTAATGCATGAGGAAGAATATCTCAAGAACGTTTGCAATCTCCCATGCAGAGTTATCGGTTAGCTCTCTCTAAAAGACCATTAACTCTGAATCAGAGATTTAAGATTTTGCAGGAAAATATGAATGCCTACTTAAATCCAATCTATTAGAAAAATCGAATTATTTCAGAAGTGTTCACCATGCACTTGCACTGCACTATAATTAATATAGTAGAATAGAATGATATACAAATGGATGAAAATAATATATACATGTAACTGTAATATACAAATATTAATATAATATATAACAACAAACCAGAGTATACTGATTTGTATCACTACAATATAATAGTTATTATGATTAGATTGAATTCCCTGTCATTTATTTATCATCCACACACGAACTTTTCTCAGAATAAAAAATATGTCTGTACATTAACCTCACTTTCAGGTTTAGAGATGGGGTTTTTTTCTGAGACAAGTGCTTGTGACCATCCACAAGAACTTGCGGTCATCCGAAGGTCAGTACTTCAGTACTTTGATTACAACAAAGTATGAAAACAACACTGAAAAATTTACAATCCAAAAATCAGAAATCAGTCAATCATGGAAAAATGACAATTAAACATATTCAGGACCATATCTGAAAATTTGGTATAAAGAGTTTGGCAGATTTTTTTTTTCTTTTCAGGCAGTAAATATTTTGATCATATCCAATATTCTGGTACAACATATTCTCAGGATAATGAATGTTATGGGTACATAGGATTTATATTTGGGTACCAGTCAACACAGAAATACTATGTTGCTCTATGGAGACATAGATATAATAACATGGATGACAGAGGAGGCACCAAAGGGGTACAAATTAGGGTATGTTCTTGATCTTTAAATTGTTTTGAATAAGACAAGGATTTGTATAGTGTCACTATACAAATCCTTGAATAAGATAATCACACTTGTTTAATAATATGAGGTGGTCACCAAAATAGCAAGTGGTGAACTAGTACCACAATTGCAGTGAAGGGGGCTAGAGGTTATAGATCCAATTTTTTTTAAATATTGGATTTCTCTATTTTTTTTCTATAAATGAACTTTATCATATACTTATAGAAAAATGAAATAAAAAAAATTGGTTCATAATTCATTTAAGCTCACAATCTGCCTTCGACGGAAGCATGCATTTTTGTTAAGGTGGTACCAAACACCTTGACTAAAATAAATTTGGCTTGTTTAATTTTCCCTAAATTTTGACAAAATATTTACTTTGACCCTTTAACAAAAATATAAAAATTTCAAAAAACTTGAACCACACACTTTATCGGAAAAATTTCATTGGATATATAGCAGTTTGACAAACACTAATTTTTATCATTGAGAAGCTTAATATTTCCTTAAAATTTGAACCTGATTAAAACGTTCAGGTGATTTTTAAAGAGTTATCTCCCTGTAGTGTTATGTACCACCTTAAGGTACTTTTTTCTGTTGAATTACTGTGATTTGACTGTTAGTGTTGCTCTCCACAAATTGCAGCTTAATCAAAATTCTGACCAAATTGCAATTTGTTTTATAAAATCAAACTGTTCTACTGGTCAGAAATTTAAATAAACTGCTGTAGAAAACCACAGCCAAGTGATGAAAGTGCAAGGTGATATAATAAAACATACTTACAATCCTATATTTAATTCCACTTTAATGTTGTTGTGACAAAATCAGTGTAACAGTTTGTATAGATATATTATAGTCATTACCATGCTAAAGGTGAACTGTTGTAATTTTGAATTGCAATAAAAATGTCCAAACTAAGCTTTCATATAGTTTTTCTTTTGAAAAGTCTTCTATATTTATAAGAATCGGACATTATGTGAATTAAAACATTTCATATTCAGTAAAATTGGAATTGCCCCAACACTCGAGGCAATCAGGCTTCTGCATCCAATACTCAGGGCAATCAGAACATTGTTTCTATCACTCGAGGCAATCAGGCTACTGCATCCAATACTCCAGGCAATCAGACTACTGCTCCCATCACTCAAGGCAATCAGAATACTGCCCCCAACACTCGAGGAAATCAGACTACTGCATCCATCACTCAAGGCAATCAGACTACTGCCCCCAACACTCGAGGCAATCAGACTACTGCATCCAATACTCCAGGCAATCAGACTACTGCCTCCATCACTCAAAGCAATCAGACTACTGCCTCCATCACTCAAGGCAATCAGACTACTGCTCCCATCACTCAAGGCAATCAGACTACTGCTCCCATCTCTCAAGGCAATCAGACTACTGCCTCCATCACTCGAGGCAATCAGACTACTGCATCCAATACTCCAGGCAATCAGACTACTGCCTCCATCACTCAAGGCAATCAGACTACTGCTCCCATCTCTCAAGGCAATCAGACTACAGCCTCCATCACTCAAGGCAATCAGACTACTGCATCCATCACTCAAGGCAATCAGACTACTGCCCCAACACTCGAGGCAATCAGACTACTGCATCCAATACTCCAGGCAATCAGACTACTGCCTCCATCACTCAAGGCAATCAGACTACTGCCTCCATCACTCAAGGCAATCAGACTACTGCTCCCATCTCTCAAGGCAATCAGACTACTGCATCCATCACTCAAGGCAATCAGACTACTGCATCCAATACTCCAGGCAATCAGACTACTGCCCCCAACACTCGAGGCAATCAGATTACTGCCTCCATCACTCAAGGCAATCAGACTACTGCCTCCATCACTCAAGGCAATCAGACTACTGCCTCCATCACTCAAGGCAATCAGACTACTGCCTCCATCACTCTAGGCAATCAGACTACTGCATCCAATACTCCAGGCAATCAGACTACTGCATCCAATACTCCAGGCAATCAGGCTACTGCCTCCATCACTCAAGGCAATCAGGCTTCTGCATCCAATACTCCAGGCAATCAGAATACTGCTCCCATCTCTCAAGGCAATCAGAATACTGCTCCCATCTCTCAAGGCAATCAGAATACTGCCTCCATCACTCCAGGCAATAAGGCTATCAAATAACCATAATTGATGTTTCTGTACAGAATGGCTCTCTTTTTATATCTATATATTTTTACACTTAATTGTATGTTGTACTATATATTATTAAGAGATGAGACTTTAATAAAATATTAAATTGTATTGAATTGTTAAAAAACAAGCTAATTTTTATAAAAGAAAAATAGAAAAGCAAAACATGAATCCCAGGACTCTGACAGATCACAGTTATCTGTTACCTTTTTTCTAGATATTAGGATCGAGAGACATACTAGATATGAAAATAAGAAGATGTGGTGTGTTTACTAGGATCGGGAGACATACCGGATATGAAAATAAGAAGATGTGGTGTGTTTACCAATGAGACAACTTTCCAACAAAGTTCGAATGAAGTGGATGTAAGCAATTATAGGCAACTGTACAGCCTTGAACAATGAGAAAAAAACACACTGTTTAGTTGGCTATAAAAGACCCTTACAAGAAACATATTCAACAATTCAATTGTTACAGCACATCATAAGCACAAACTTAAAAATCAGTTGAAAAGGGCTCATCAGATTGGTACAAAGCAGAAAAACATCTAACAAAAATACAGTTCAGACATGCCAAGGTATTTAATTATTTATACATCCCTAAAAAAACACAAAGTACAGATCTGAGAGAACTTGCGGATATTGACAGCTAGAACATACCCATTAAAACTTACAAAAGAATCATGACTAGACTTAGTTTAATGTCCACCCCTTATAATTGGGATATATACATATAATCTTCAGAATTCAATTAACTATTTGCTAATTTTAGCTCTCTTTGCCTGTCATCATAAACTTCAATAAATCTTTTCCTCTGAAACTATTGGGCTGAAGTTAATTGAATGTGCTTTCAGGTATCTACTTTCGACCATCAAAACATGACCTTTGCTAAAAATAGAACATAAGGGGTAAAAAGTGCAGCTATTGACTTATATCTCAAAAACTAAAGCAGAAAGAGCAAATCAGACATGAGAAAAATAATCAGCAGGTCTCCTTTGGAAATTTTCAGAAAAATTGGACAAACCATTATGGAGTTATTGTCCCTGAAATGTCAATTTTTTATTATTTTGTTTTGCCGGCCATGAAAATTGCAGAATTTGAGACATAGGGATTTACAATCCTGTAGTGATGGCGTAAACTATTTTTGTAAAGCTTTGTATTTCAGAAGACTGAAAGTTGCATCATACCTTGTTTTCAGAAACCTATATCAATGTTTTTCTTAGTTTAAGCCTATCATGTTCATTGACTGCTTGAAAAAAAATTATGTTTTTATGCCCACACCATAGTGAAAATTGGTTTCCATTCTCTAACTTGAGTTTGCCTCAACCAAATGTTATGAAACTTTTATACATAATGCTTATTACCACAAAGATCAGATCAAGTATGAATTTGGGTCACATCACTTTCACTGTTCTGGAGTTATGTCCCTTTATAATGTAATATGCAGGGGTATCATCTGTGTCCCTTGGACTCATTCTCCCTTTATTTTTGTGAAGTGAAATACTTGCTTATTAAGAGTAACAGGATAATTATATTTGGTATGTGGGTTCCTTGCAACATCTACATGTCTGTCAGATAAAGGTTAACCTGACCTCAACCTCATTTCGTAGATCACTTAGTCAGATTATCAGCCAAATCGGGTATCTGATTTTAAAGTTATTGCCCCTGAATTGATGATTTTAAGGAAATTTTGCAGTTTTCGGTTATTATCTTGAATATTATTATAGATAAATTGCAAACTGATAAGTCAAAAATTAAATTTTCAGTCGTACCTGGTTAAATTATATCAGCTTAATTTACACAAGTAAGATTTCTGCAATATTCTTAAATACCCGAATAACTATAAATTTGCTGGTTTTAACAGAAGTTGTTTGTTTACAGTTGATAGACTCCACTCATCTGCCAGGAAACAACACGGCCAATGCTCTGTATCACAGTAATTCTGTAACAGACTATACCACTCTGATATGGCAAGACCCATCCCTTGCTGGCTGGGAATGTAGAACTAGTTATAGATGGTTTATAGAACATAAACCCTCATTAGGACTCCTGAGGTATGTGTCTGGTATATGAAGGCATAATTAACAGCACTGTGCTAAAAGATATGCCATCTTCAATTTGGACTCAAATACAGCAGGGAATAGACAGTTTAAAAGTTATAAGCACCTTTCAAAACCCCAGGACATTCATTTTTATTCCAATGAATTATAAATAAAAGGTATGATACTAAACATTTGAACTGTCCCTAAAATGTGAACTGCAATTGAACATATGGTTGTTGACATTGACTCTAACCTGGCATCAACTGCCACTTCAATGGTGTAAATAGTAGCATTACATATTGCAGTAGAATTACACGTACAAACACTCATATGTTTATCAATTATGGACTTTTGACGAGGTCAATACGTTATATATGAACCTGTTCAGATTATATTGACTGAAGATGAAGTCCAAGTGTCAATATAATCTAACAGGTCCATATATAACGTATTGACTGCATGAGTGAAAGTCCTTAATTTATAAATTACGTAATTATGTAAATAATGCATTAGAAAAATGGAATTCAATGTTCTTCAGTGTATTTTTAAATTTTATTTTACAAGGTTTTTAACATGCTATCAAAAGTATTAATAAATATAAGTATAAATAAGATTAACTTGACGTTTTATTGTAGACAAGAATACAACACTTTGTTTCTGTTTAGAACAAATAAGAATTAAAATGGAATTCATTTCAGTCTACTTGCAAATTTTCCCAAGAGTGACATGGGAATAAAAATATGGTACCCTGCCACGTCCACTTGTATTTTTGTCCATCTGATGAGTTAAGCCTTTTTCAACTGATTTTTATAGTTCGTTCTTTTGTTGTACTGTTATATCACTGTCCCAGGTTAGGGGGAGGGTTGGGATCCCGCTAACATGTTTAACCCCGCCACATTATGTATGTATGTGCCTGTCCCAAGTCAGGAGCCTGTAGTTCAGTGGTTGTCGTTTGTTTATGTGTTACATATTTGTTTTTCGTTCATTTTTTGTACATAAATAAGGCCGTTAGAATTCTCGTTTGAATTGTTTCACATTGTCATTTCGGGGCCTTTTATAGCTGACTATGGGGTATGGGCTTTGCTCATTGTTGAAGGCCGTACAGTGACCTATAGTTGTTAATTTCTGTGTCATTTTGGTCTCTTGTGGACAGTTGTCTCATTGGCAATCATACCACATCTTCTTTTTTTTACTTTTGGTTTTCTTCCTACTGGCAGTAAAATCCTCACCTAAGTGGGCATCCATTTGGCTGTGTGGGATGTATTAATTTGCAGCCAAGTCCTTTCAAAATGAGGACATTGAATCCTATGCCTTATCAAGAGAGAGTGCCATTAAGAACACTTGCAACAACTCTTGAGGGGTATGTGGGTGGCCTATCAAAGGTGACAGTCCAATTTCCCCCATCTTCATCCTGGAAGATCCCTATTTCAGGTATATATAATGAAGTGTAGGATGAGTGTGAATCTGGAAATAAGTCATCATGGGTTACTAATGTTAAATGTTACTTAGCTTAGGTTTGGGGCATGTTTGGTATGCACAGAATGTTGTAAACGAAAACACGTATTTTTAGCTCACCTGGCCCAAAAGGGCCCAGTGAGCTTTTCTCATCACTTGGCGTCCATCGTCTGTCGTCCCTCATCTGTTGTCCATTGTTAACTTTTACAAAAACCTTCTCCTCTGAAACTACTGGGCCAAATTTAACCAAACTTGGCCACAATCATCATTGGGGTACCTAGTTTTAAAAAAATGTAAAATTGTTAATCAGCTTAAAATCTACTGATTTATAAAATTTTGTAGTTTTTGGTTATTATCCATTATAGTAAATTTATAACAAATTTTTGTAATCTTACAAAAATCTTCTTCTTTGAAACTACTTAGACAAATTTTACCAAACTTGGTCACAATCATTATTAGGATATTTAGTTTAAAAAATGTGTCCGATGACTCCGCCAATCATCCAACATGGCTGATATGGCTAAAAATAGAACATAGGATAAAATGTGGTTTTTGGCTTATATCTCTGAAACTAAAGCATTTAGAGCAAATTTGACAGGGTAAAAATGTTCATCAGGTTAAGATCTATCAGTCCTGAAATTTTCAGATAAATCAGACAAACTGTTGTTGGGTTGCTGCCCCTGAATTAGTAATTTTAATGAAATTTTGCATTTTTTGTTTATTATCTTGAATATTATTATAGATAGAGATAAACTGTAAACAGCAATAATGTTCAGCAAAGTAAGATCTACAAATAAGTCAGCATGACCAAAATGGTCAATCATCCTCATAATTTGATTTGATTTTTGGTGTTTTAACGCCACTTTTAAGCACCGCTTTTGGGCTATTTCGTGGCGGCCAGTTTTTATTGGTGGAGGAAGCCGGAGTGCCCGGAGAAAACCACCGACCTTCGATAGGAAAACTGACAATCCTAGTCAATTAAGATTGGAGTCGAGTGCACCCGCACGAGCGGGGTTCGAACTCACAACCTCAGTGTTGACTGGCTAGTGATTACAGTAGTAACTACTTAAACCACTCGGCCACCGAGGCCCCCCATCCTCATAAGGACTTATTGCAAAAGTCTTCTCCTGAAACAACTGAGACAAATTTAACCAAGCTTAGCCACAATCAGCATAAGGGTATCTAGTTGAGAAAATGTGTCCATTGACCCTGCTTGCCAACTAACATGGCAGACATGGCTAAAAAAAGAACATGGGGGAAAATGCAGTTTATGACTTATATCTCTGGCTGGCGTTTCACAAAAAATCGTACGATTTACGTTTATGATTAAACTTACGTTGGACGTAAGATTTTACCTATGAGTGTTTCACAAAAGTGATCGCAAACGTAACATAGGCGTAATTTAAACTTACGATTACAAAGAAAAATGGGTGCTTTCTTTGCCAGCTGCGTTCATGTCTAAAAAAAGAATCTTTCTTTCAAAACAAGGAAGAAAATTCATATCATCGTAGTTTGAAATGGTTATCAGTAAATATATTTTTGCTTTCGTTTTATTAGAAAAATTTCCTGGTGGTGGGGTTTTTTTTTCAAGCGCAGTCTGTTTTTGTTAGTATTGAGAAGAATGATGAAGTCTTAAAAAAAGACAAATTCATTGGGACTTCGTTCTATATTTCTTGAATCCAAATCGAAATGAATTTCTAAATTGTTTTTAAAAATGAAATTATACGTATCTTTAAATGTTAATTATGAACTGGTTAAAAAATCGTTAAGCATTGTGATAGTTTTTGATGCGTGTCTAGGCTGGTTTCTTTTTTAAAGAGCATGGCAAGACAACATTAAGACTTGGACATGTAAAAAAGTATATGCATATTTTCATTTCATATTTTATAATGCTATGCTATGCATAATCAGTGCTACTGTGTCATCCAAAATATTATTATATTAATATTAATGGTCATCGGGAGATTATGAAATAATAGAATCATAAATGTCTAAGCATTTTTTTTTTTGGGGGGGGGTATCTGGGGGTTGTTGTTTTACCAAATTTCTTATTCATTTGAGTCATGTTAATGACAAAAATTCAATTTTATTTTTTTTATTTGTGTATCTATAAAGGGCAAATCTTAAATCCCGCTGATTCACATGCACTTCTTTGCCTCAATTTCTTTACGAATGCGCTATGGTGGTGAATTCAAGATGTAAATATAAAAAGAGATATCAAGAATATAAGAGCATCTTGGCGGGGTTTCCTTCTTATCTGTATTCTTTCATTTTTGTAATCATTTTTCTATATTCTTCATAAATTTTGCCCATTATTCTTCATGCTTTACATTAATCTTTATCCTTTTTATTTTGGCCCGTTTATCTTGGTTCTTCATTTTTTTATCCATTTTCTGTAATGTTAGCCTCTTATATTTTCTATTATCTTTCACGCTCGCACTATTACGTATCCATGTTAATTTTGCATATTTGTTAATTAGTTCTATGCATAATGAACATGCACACCAAGTTTCATTTTGATGTGATCTCAAAGTAACTTAAACAAAAATGTAACCTCACACATGCTTTAAATGACATTTCATTAAAAAAAATACCATTGAAATCTTGGTCCAAACAAGGACAAGTGGCGATAAAGGTCTTTTTTATAGACCCGTCGCCATTTTCATTTAATTTTTCGTGTTGTAACTGTTTGTATTTATTTTATATAAAATTGAGAATGGAAATGGTAATATTTTCGTAGCAATATGTATAAAGGGGGTAAAGGCGAATAGTTGATGTATAAATATCCTATGTAAAATCTTAATATTATCAGCAAACAAAACTATTGATAAATAACTAGTATTCAAGAGAATCATGTAACGTAATAGGGGCCTAGGATAACTAGCCTTTTCTATTTTTTTATTAGTTGTTAGTGGCTTTGAACTAGCTGTCAGTTACTGCGAGTACTCTCAGATCTGTACTTAGTGTCTTTTTGTTGTTGGGATGTACAAGTAACCGGCCACGTCTTCTCTGTGCAGTATTTGTATTTGTATCCATCTGATGAGTTAAGCCTTTTTCAACTGATTTTTATAGTTCTTTCGTATATTGTACTGTTACACCACTGTCCCAGGTAAGGGGAGGGTTGGGATCCCGCTAACATGTTTAACCCTGCAACATTCTGTATGTATGTGCCTGTCCCAAGTCAGGAGCCTGTAATTTAGTGGGTTTCCTTTTTTTATGGTAAGTTTACATATTTGTTTTTCGTTCATTTTTTGTACTTAAATTAGGCAGTTGGTTTTCTCGTTTGAAATGTTTTACATTGTCATTTCGGGCCCTTTTATAGCTGACTATGCGGTATGGGCTTTGCTCATTGTTCAAGGTCATACGGTCACCTATATTTGTTATTTTTTGTGTTATTTGGTCTCTTGTAGAGAGTTGTATCATTGGCAATCATACCACATCTTCTTTTTTTATATTTCAACTTTGCTCGTGGCAGTATTCTGACCCTAACTGACATAAATTAATAAAAGTGGCGTTAAACATCAGCAATAAATCAATCTCAATATCACGTAACGAACATCAAGAATATTTTTTAGAATACAAGATATATCCTTTGGTTTTATAGAGAAATAGTTCATCATTATATTTGTTTCATAATCTCATAAATTCTTTAAATGATATTCACACATTTTGTCTCGTGTTTTAGGTGTAGTCCGTAAAAAGTTTTTTTTCAAACATGAGGAGTATACTATTGTACATTTACATTTATGTCGTAACAATTATCGTATATGAACTTCTGTACGTTATGTCTTTCAACCACCAATGAATTGACCGGTATAAATAAAAATTGTACTGCCTGATCCTCTCTCTACACGAAGTAAAACCCTCGTTGAAGTGGTCATCAGTTCAAATGTGCTGGATGTATAAATACGCAGCCATGTCCGCTTGCTATTTTAATATACTTGCCGACATACCTTGCAGAATTGACATTTTTTCACGATTGCATTACATATTGCCATAAAAATATGATTGTACAAATTCCTGCCTAGTAATATAACTATATAAATATTTTGAAGAAATTTACGGGATTATTTGTTGTAATTCCACCTTTTGTAAATATGCTGTATTTAGATTGGATGAGAGACATGGTATTTTTTACCAATTTCTATTTTTGAGATTTTCTTTTCTCTGCCGGTGTATTTGTCATTAGAAATGAGGAAAGGGGGAAAAGGGAAGGAGGGGGGGTGAAATGCCTTTGAAAGTGGGGTCTTGAATTTGTTTTCGTTCAACTAGTAGGAAACTTGAAAATATAGAGAAATCTTGATGTTTCTTCCATCCACTCGAATGCTTAAAAATAAGAATCTTTATAACAAAAATTTGAAAATAAAGAAAATATATTTAGGATTTGAAAATTTAGGATTTTAGCCAACAACATTCTAAACTTTATTCAGATTTTTCAGATTCTTTATTAAGATAACTAATATTACATTGGTGTTCTCCATTACAAATCATATGATAATATACAAAACAACACTTCAAAGTTTCACATGTAATTATATATATATGTAATAATACAATTGTACCCATATTTTTAAGAATTGTTTCTTATTGCTAAATGCATGATTAATAAATTTATATAGTCTAATTACATTCAGTAATATTTTGTGGATTTAAAAGTTTAGAAACTGAAAAATAATTATTATGTGAATCTTTTAAAACTAAACCATAAGATAGGAGAAAAGTTTGTCTTATATCTTTATATTTATCACAAGATATCGAAAAAATTTCTTCAATCTCTACTTCAGAGCAAAATTTGCATAAATGTTGTTTTCTTGGAATTTTGGATTTATTATATCTACCCCGTTCTATATTTAAACAATGAGTATGAACATGAACAATCACATCATAGCAAAGCATTTTTGCGAAGTGAATTATCATAGTTTTCAACTGAATTAACCTAGAATTATAGAAATGTTTTAAATCAGAAAAAAATGGCAAAGTAGGTATTGAGTATGTGGTTGAAGCATCCATTTTATACCTTTAAAAAACGCAAACCTGTTAGAGCGCATGGCACACATTTATGTATTTAAATTATTGTTGTCTCAATTTCCTGACCGTTATTTATCTTAAAATAAGCGTAGTGTATATATTAATACAAAAATGTCTATTAGTAAAGAGCATCAAAATGTATTATTTATAAACACCTTGTGGATAATTTATAAACATCTTGTGGATAATTTATAAACATCTTGTGGATAATTTATAAACATCTTGTGTATAATTTATAAACATCTTGTGGATAATTTATAAACATCTTGTGGATAATTTTCAATTGCAGTTTTATTTGTCAAAAACTTAACTGCACAATGTATTAGATTTCTATCTTTATTCTCACAAGCTAAATATTGAATATGGTAGATTCATAGAAAGAGAATGAAAGATTATGTATTTGAAGTGACTATGGTGATATAAAGGATGAATTTCATTTTATTATAAAATGTCAAAAGTACTTGTGCTTATATCAGAAAATTGAATATAAAAGGTATTATTATACAAATGCATCCGTTTTCAAAGTAGTTCAGTTATTGTCAACAAAGAATGTATTAGAATTGTCTTATATTTATAGGAAAATATTTAAATTATGCCACAGATATGAAATTTTCAAGACAATCCTTTGAATGATTTATACTACATATCCTTGTCTTCAAGTGTATTTAAAATGTTCTGTTATGATATACATGTATATATTTATGACATACCTGTCCAGCTGTATTGCTTCTGGTTATAAAAACGACTAAATTTTAAAAGGTTGGGCATGCACTTAAACAAAGGAAAATCCAAGCTTGAGAAAAGTGGTCTAAGACGGGTGAATTTCCGTTGTCAAAACTACGTCTGTCCGTGTGATTGACAATTACTAAAAACATAAATCAATAAATAAAACTTTGTTGAATTGTTTATATCTATTGACTACAATACTGTTTTTATAAATTTCATTTTTTCTTCCATGTTATCAATTTTATCCTTAAAAAGGGGATTTTCAGTTTTGACAATTGAAAATGCTTCCATCAACTGTTTGGGTATTGATTTTCATGGTCAAATGGTTTGTTTATAAACCCAAAGAAGAGCCAAGAATGAAAAATGAAAGGGGATTTTCTAGTTTTCGGACAATCACTCATAAACACTTTCACAAAATTTTATGAAACTTTGGTGAATTGTTTATATCTGTTGACTTGAGCTACCTTTCAATTTTTATAAATTTCAGATTTTACGTTTTCCAGTTATGAATTTTTATACTTAAAAAAGGGGGATTTTTCCAGTTACTTTCACCAACTTTTATGAAACTTTGGTGAATTGTTTATATCTATTGATGTAAGATCCCTTTTGACAAATGTAAAACATTTCAAATGAGAAAACAAACAGCCTAATTAATGTACACAAAAAAAAATCATTTAAAGCATAAAGACAAGCTAAAGGGCAACAGGCGTATCATGCGCTTATAGCGCAGCTCTTTATTATTTTTATTTTCTGCAGGGTAAAAGTTGAACAGCAAGAAAGTTTGATTGTTGATTCCGGTTACATATACAATACAGCCATCAATGGAGGAAGACTTGGTGTGTTTGCCTACAACCAGACTGGTGCCATTTGGTCAGATCTCCTTTATAGTTGTACTGAAAGGTGAGACATTTTACCAATACAACAGATGGGGAATTTATAAGTTTTTACCATCTTTTATTCCACTTTATAAATTTAGTAAAGCTAATGAGACAAGCTACTTGTATTTGTAGTATTTGTATTTTTATCCATCTGATGAGTTAAGCCTTTTTCAACTGATTTTTATAGTTCGTTCTTATGTTGTACTGTTACACCACTGTCCCAGGTTAGGGGGTGGGTTGGGATCTCGCTAACATGATTAACCCCGCCACATTCTCTATGTATGTGCCTGTCCCAAGTCAGTGGTTGTTGTTTGTTTATATGTTACATATTTGTTTTTCGTTTAATTGTTTTTCATTTATTTGTTTTTTCGTTTATTTTTTGTACACTAATTAGGCCGTTAGTTTTCTAGTTTTGTCATTTCGGGGCCTTTTATAGCTGACTATGTGGTATGGGCTTTGCTCATTGTTGAAGGCTGTACTGTGACCTATAGTTGTTAATTTCTGTGTCATTTTGGTCTCTAGTGGAGAGTTGTCTCATTGGCAATCATACCACATCTTCTTTTTTATGTTAATTATTTAATATTCAATCTTTTTGATAACTTTTTTATTTCTATTGAAAATTTTTTTACAAGAATGCACCCTCTGAAATGTCTAGCTTGCTTTACTTGTGATTGAATTCATTTTGAAAGTGTATGATATGAAGGTTTTACTCCAAGTATCAGATAAATTTACATTATTAGTGATCAATGTAGATAAGGTCAAAGGTGCATGTACCCTATCAGACAGACCCCTTACAATCATACCACATATACCAAATATAGTTCGCCTATTGTTTTAAGTAGTTGAAAAACATCTCTAACCTTATAACCAGTACAAAAATTGAACATAGACCAATGAACCATAAAAATAAGGTTATGGTCAGATGAACCCAGCCAGACAATATATTCACCATGCAATTATTCAATACACCGAATAGAGTTGATCTTTTGCTCATAGTATAAACCATGAAACTTAACACTGACTGATGAACGATGAAGAAGAGATCAAGGCAAAGGTCCGTAAACGGTCATATATGCCAGAATCTGAAATCGATATGTCCTAAACAAAAGAATGAGATTTGGGACAAATTTATTTTTTACATATGTAATTTCATTCTTTTTGTTAAGATCGGATTTCTTAATCGCCATTTTTATGCCCCGCAACTGAAAGTTGGGGGGGGGGGAAGGCATATTGTCCTTCTGTCTGTCCCATTATGGGTTTCCACTTTGCTGTCTGTTTGTACACATATTGACGGTGTGCATGTGGTCAGGGTTTTGATTTTTAGGCAGTACTAGCTAGCACCATAGATTTCTGTTCTACCCAATGATTGCTGGAATAAGTGCCATTGTTATAATCTAGCAGGCTTATACCGTATAGCGGGTTATTTTCGCGGGTGTAAATTCGCGATTTAGCAACAAAGTGTACGAAAAATTTTGGCGGTTTTATTTTGGTGGATTCTCAAATCCTATTAAATATTTTGCGGATACTGAAATTGTTGCAGTTAAAAGTTGTAAAACTTGACAAACAAGTGTTTATTGTTATGGTAAATTGATTTGTTTTACCTAAATGACGTCTTATTTATTGATTATATTCTGATACAGTTAATAAATAGAATATCGATGACTTAGATATTTGTTACAGGTATTCAAACGTCTTGTAAATTTTACGGTTGATTAGTTGAAATTGACCGGACCTTTGATGTACTTACTAATTAGGTTAAAAATTATCATTTACAACTCTTGTATAGTTTGACACTAATTAATAAGGGTAATTATCTTATCAGAGTACCTTACACCCTTATTCTAATTGACACTTATTAATAAGGGTATACACACCTGACAGTCATTTTATGAAATACATGTATGTACAATGCCCTTTGGCATTTATGTTGTTTAAACACATATACCGCTATTGACTTGCCGACTGGGAAAATAGATCGTTCACAAACGCTTTAGCTATTAGAAAGTACCCAACGATGCATATTTTTGAATTTATTTTCGCGATTTTGCTTATCCGCCAAAATAGCGAAAATAAACACCATGAAAATAACCCGCTATACGGTATGTTACTAATAACTAATTGGACAATTTTTTCATACATTTAATTCTAGAATACAAAAAATATAACCAGAATAACCTTAAATGATTGTTGAACGACGTAAAATATTTGAAGTTGCACACAGGAACGTATTTTATTATCCCCTGTGCTTTTGGCTAAGATGTCAAAGAACTATTGTATGAAATATTTCATTGCTGAAAATCTCTGATTACATGTCGTTTACATTTCCCAAATGGCAAAATGCACAGGAATATTTTTCATGTACACCAAATCTCTATGATAGAGGAAATAAAGTTATATACAGATGTCTAAGTTGGCCATAATTTTAACTTACACGAAACGTAATTATAGTAAGTATACATTGATTCTTTCTGATGATATAAAAACCCGAATAAAGTAAGTATTGTGAAGATTGTGATTATTTAATTGATTTCAATTAAATGTATGCACATTTAAATTCCTTCCTTTAATTATATTATTCCGTTTATCACTGACCTTGCCAAATAAAGTTGTTGTTATTTTTTTAATACAAAGAAGCTAATTATCTCCCTTATTACAGCAAAGTATATAAAAACAATATATTTTTGGAATCAGAATGAAGAAATTGATTGGATGCAAAGAATAACTTTGAGAAAACCGGAAGTAGCTTATGAATTATTAAGAAATTTGATGTGGAAAGACCTTTTAA
>CM029604.1:16496018-16601709 GCA_017311375.1 Mytilus coruscus
ATTATGTATGTTCTTGAAATTAATGTATATTCTGACATGAGATATACATGTAGGACACCTACACTTGCATGTTTTTAAATAAGGCGACAGTATAAAAATACGGAGATGTGGTATGATTGCCAATGCGACAACTATCCACCCAAGTTCAAATGAAGTTGATGTTGTTTTCTGAAATTCAAGTCTCCTAAACCAGAAGAGACAACTTAAGATAACAAACAAAAAGTCGAGGGAATCAGATTAACCCAAAACGAAGTGAGGCCGGGTGCGTCGACAGGGTCAGAGTCTCATGCTATGCTTGCATCACTTGTCATATGATTTCACACTCAGTCAAATTGGTCACAATCGTGAATAGGACACAATCGGTAAACTTACAGATCAGACAACTTTACTGGTACAAATGTAGCCAAAGATCGAAGATCGCTTAAACATGTCGCTAGTGAGTTAAGACAGTGACAAACCGTATCCGTAAACCAATTCGTGGTGATCGTGAAACTTATGTCGTGTCGATTTATGTCGTTCTATCTCATAGCTGTATTGAAGCAGTTGTTGTGTAAGGAGCGTACTCCTTTAATGAAGCCCTTAAAGTGTGAATATGCAGGAGCGTAACGTGCTAAATAAAGACAACAGTAGTATATCGCTGTTCAATAGTCATAAATCGATTAAGCGAAAACAAATCCGGGTCACACATCAACTGCAAGAGGAAAACAACTGAACAACAGAAACGTGAGATATGTAAACGCCATACTATGTTACTTTTGAGAAATGAGACGTTGACAATGTTGGGAAGTTAGAATCATCAAGTGTGTCATTGATTCTAGTTTTAAGTCGTCCACCTGCGTAAATATGAAGGAAAAGATCAAAATCTGAAGCAGAGTTTGTACTGTCGGAATCGTCCTTAATCTCAAGTTCACTAGAGTATATGAGATGTAAGCACTCATTGAAATGTGTTTTTATCAGTCACAGATGTATTTACAAAGAGTTACATTGTGTGTCACAATGTGTTATATAATTAGGGTATGATAGTCAAATTGTGAATAAAGTCCCATTACTCTCATTAAAATAGTTAAATAAAATTTACGGTATAGTATTGTCAACTACCAATGATGGCAAATTATCCGTCTAATTAAGAGAGCTTTCTGTCACATTGTGCCAAAAAATTGGCCTTCATTAAGTGTCACTGGGGTATAATATTTTTTCAAAGTTTTTGTTCGTTTAAAGGTGTATTTGTAATAACTTATCCTTGAAAAAATTGCCTAATGGAGCCAGGATTAAAGAATAAGCGACTTTTCAAGAAGTTTATTATGAAGCTTACAGTATTCAATTATGATCCAGATAACCCGACTTGTTACAGCTGAACTTATCCTGAAATTATTCAAATCCGTACAGTGAATTATCAATCACCGACAAGATATAAATTTGTTTGTTTTCCAATCATCAATCATTTGTCATTAACATTTACACATATCTACTTCTTACTATTCATATACTCATAAAATGTTTTCTAAATGTTTGATCTGTTACTCTTCCTCTTGTTATTTTAATGTCCTTTGGGTTTTAGAAAAGATTCGAATGTTGTTTTTTTTTTTAATTTGGTTGGTGTTTAAAAGCGTTAACTGATCGATATTCTATATGAAGTCATGTTCATGTATCTTTAAAAAGTCAGCCTGTTAAAAACAAAAATCAATAGATAGATAAATAATGAGATGACAATAAATCCCTGACACAAATCAAATTTCTCTTATTGCATCATGCATTTATCGCTGTATATCAAGTTTAATCTTTCCAAAATTAAAAAAAAAAAAAACGTTTGGCAAAACAAAGGTAAACCTCTATTTCATCAAATAATAATGATTTGCATGCTGTTACTTTACTTTCGTGATTCAGAAATGATGCGTAGGCTTCATTACTTCAATAAGCATCTGATTTTGATTGACCTAAAAATTGAAGGAAAAAGACCGGTTTGCACTAATTTATAGGGGAGCGTAAAGAATGAGATACCTTCTAACTAAAAATAAGGATGTGTCGTATGATTGCCTATGAGACAACTATATTACAAACATCAAATGAAATGATGTAAACCGATGATAGGTCAACGTACCTCCTGCAGAAATGATCAAACCCTATACCGTAATGTAAGCTATAAAAGGCACCGATATAAAGAAAAGTGTAACGCAAATAAAACAAATAACGACTGCTTTATGCTAAAAGTAGTTGAAAACGAAATTTTATAGAATACAGAATTTCTTTCGTAAAAGAGTAATTGTATTTGTTGACATACCATCTTAGTAAACTTTAAACTAATCAATAAACTGTTTTCCTAGACTTAAATGTCAGTTTTCAGGGCTGTTATGGTGGATTCTAAATGCTTATTATTTGTCTCTTTATGAAGATTCCTTAGTTAAACTTTTCTTTAAAAGTTCAATTTAAACGTGGTTGGTAGGCTTTGTTATCTTTTGCGAATGATAAACAAGACAAAAAGCAAATATGCCTTTGAATGACTATTTCTACTTACACTGATAAGCTCAAAGAGATAAAATTCTAAATGAAAATGAAATCATGTGGTCCAATAACTGCAGTATAGAATCGGAGATTTACATCGTTTACGTCATTATCAGTATAGAATGTCACGACATTTAACCTCCTGATAATATTTGAAGAGAATGCCAAGGAGAATAAAACAAAACAAAAACAAAATTATGAGTACGAATTGATATTCAGAATGATGACTTAAAGAAATATCTTCAAGTATTGCATATCTGTCTGTCAAAAGATTTATCTGTATCTTCATTTGATTAGGCATGTTAGACATTAACTATTATCTTTTGTGATTAAGAAACTATAATTGTAATTAAACCCACAAAGGGACCACCACCCAGCTGATTCAATTATTGCCCAGTTAGCATGTTGGGTCGTAATTTTATTCCATTATGCACTTCCTTGTATAGGGTTTTATTACTTTGTAAAGTTTTATCAATATCAGTCCCTCCATTAGTAGGAGTTACTATCACGAGAGATTTTAACCACATATTGAAATACCGGGTAAGTAAGTTATATTAGCTCCCCTTTTACATTTTGGAATCATATTGCACAAACTATTACTCTTTGAAGTTTCATCGATATCTGTCTACATCTCGCCGTCTAAGAGGAGTTTCTTTTTACACGGACGGAGAGATGGACATCGTGATTCTTATAAACCTATGCAAACCATGTTTAAAGGTATCATACATCTGCGATAACAATATATCATAGAATGTCCCAGATAGAATACTGATAACCTGGTATTTGATCTCAACTAAACATGAGTACTGACACTTCAAAAATATCAACAGACACACATTGAGTCCAAACTGAATGTACATTTTTCAAGATTTCCAAACAAACACTTGACCACAGAAAATATATCTGATATTGTAATTTATGTTAACTTTGTCTAAACGATTTCACAAGAAGCACTGAGAGAAGAGCAATTGTGAAATGAAAGGAAATATGTAGTCACTTATTTACTTAGACGTATACGAAATTTATCAGGTTTCTTGTTGAATGTACCGAGACACTACAAGGACACGTATCATCAAAATTCTAGACATGTTTCACAACAGCTCTCAGATGAGTTGTGTATAATTCTGTAGGTATAATAAGCAACGAAAAAGTCGTAAAGTCATATTGGTCTGCTAATTACGATGCCAAATTTAAACTGTTCGATTTTTATTTTAAACTACACGTTCGGGTTAAAGAATTAACTTCATCGAAGGTTTTGGAACTTATTTGTTCCTTACTATAAGTTTTTAAAAAAATGCAACAATTTATAACGGTAAAAAGTGTGTCACTGACTAATACTTATTGCATTGTAATATAAGGATCACAACAGATGCCATAAGTAACGCAAGAATTCAACATCGTTATAGAAAGCCAGCTTAACATATGTTTTTATTGGAGCTATTAATGCCTTATCTTTAGTTTTCTGTAATGAATTTTTTAGGTTATCTTGTAATTATTATTTTTCATTTTGCTGTCATCTTGAAGACTGTCCTTCTGTGACGGATAGTTTTTTATTTCTATATTTGGTTTCTTCAAATCGTTCATAAAAATATGACAGATCTTACGAAAAGTATTGAATTATTAAAAAGACAAAACCAATCACTAACAAGTAATCCTGTGTTAGGATGCTAACACAAAAGTCGCCAAAACGGCCCCCAACCATTGTTCTGCTGTTTCCATGGTAATGGCAGCCATTTTGAAATTTCATAGTCGGATAGCACATCTACACATGACAGGTCACATTACTTACAAGTTTCTTAAAAGTTGGACCTATTTTCAAATTTAGGCATTCGTGTTTCCATGGTTACGGTGGCCATTTTGGAAATTCCAAAGTCAAATGCCACATCTACATAAGACAGTCATCATTTGTGTAAAGTTTCATTAAGTTTGAAGCATTTTGAATTTTTTGACATTTTTGCAGTTTCCATGGTAACGGCAGCCATTTTGAAAATTCCAATGTCGGATGGCACATCTACACATGACAGGTCACATTACTGTCAAGTTTCATAAAGATTGGACCAAATCTAGATTTTTCGCATTTTTGTTGTTTCCATGGCAACGGCGGCCATTTTGGAAATTCCAAAGTCAAATTCCAAATCTACATACACTCGTTAACATCTCTGTAAAATTTCATTACATTTGAAGCATTTTAAAAATTTCACATTTTGCAGTTTCCATGGTTACGGCGGCCATTTTAAAATTCCAAAGTCGAATTACAGCTACATATGGTGCTACCTGTAATAATCTATAATTATATAACATAAAAAGTACATAGGAATAATCCAACACTATCACATGACTAATCACATGACTATTGTTCTAGAATGTTCCATGAAAATTTACCCCTAAAATAATGCCAAGATGACCCCGGGCTGAAATAAAAAATGTGGAATGGACACCTGGACATCGGTCTCTTGTATTACACAAAACTTAAAGGTTCTACCAGTAGCGAATCAATAGTCGAAAAATGACCCCACCCATGTTCCGGCCCCCAAATAGTGCCAAGTTGACCCCCATTTGAAATAAAAAATAGTGAATGCACCCTAGGATACTACCCCAACATCATACCAAATATAAAGTTTCCATCATTTAAGGCTTGGAAGAAAATGGTCGGACAAATTAGGGTTAAGAATAATAATAATAATAATAATAATAATAACAAGTAATCCTGTGTTAGGATGCTAACACAAAAGTCGCCAAAACGGCCCCAACCATTGTTCTGCTGTTTCCATGGTAACGGCAGCCATTTTGAAATTTCATAGTCAGATAGCACCTACACCTGACAGGTCACATTACTTACAAGTTTCATAAAATTGGACCAATTTTCAAATTTAGGCATCATGTTTCCATGGTTACGGTTGGCATTTTGGAAATTCTGAAGTCAAATGCCACATCTACATAAGACAGTCAACATTTGTGTAAAGTTTCATTAAGTTTGAAGCATTTTGAATTTTTGACATTTTGCAGTTTCCATGGTAACGGCAGCCATTTTGAAAATTCCAAAGTCAGATGGCACATCTATACATGACAGGTCACATTACTGTCAAGTTTGATAAAGATTGGACCATATCTAGATTTTTCGCATTTTCTTGTTTCCATGGCAACGGCGGCCATTTTGGAAATTCAAAGTCAATTTCAAATCTACATACACTCGTTAACATCTGTGTAAAATTTCATTAAATTTGAAGCTTTTAAAAATTTCACATTTTGCAGTTTCCATGGTAACGGCGGCCATTTTAAAATTCCAAAGTCAATTTACAGCTACATATGGTGCTACCTGTAATAAATATAAAGTTTCCATCATTTAACGCTTGGAAGAAAATGGTCGGACACATTAGGGTTAAGAATAATAATAATAATAATAATAATAATAATAATAATAATAATAACTAGATTTGCCATTGCAAGCAATAGCGGATGTCACCTTCCCCATTGCCACTATGCGGCAGCCATTTCAAAAAATTAACAGTGAATGCACATATATGCATGGCTAAACATCTCCTGTAAATTTTCAGTACATTCAGAACATTTTAAAATTTTCACATTTTGTCGTTTCCATGGCAACGGCAGCCATTTTGAAAATTTTAAAGTCAAAAGTCTCATCTATACTTGCCAGTTAACAATAATATTAAGTTTCATTAATTTCAAAGCATGTTGAAAAATTTTGACATTTTGCAGTTTCCATGGCAACGCTGGCCATTTGGAAATTCCAAAGTCAAAAGTCTCATCCAGACTTGCCAGTCAAAATATTTTAATTTTTCATTGTAACTGACATTTTGAAATTTTAAATTTTGATGATTCCATGGACAGGCCATTCCATTAAATTCAAATTTCCACATTTGAAATTGAATACAAAATTAGTTCTACTTCAAAATTTTGAAATTTAATTGTTTTGACATTATGACATTATATTTCCAAAGAATGCAACACTTTGAAATTCAAAAATTGCAATTTAACATTTGCCATTTTAAATTTTATATTTCTGGACATTTTGAATTTTGAAATTCAGTCCATTCCAAACAAATGTTGTATTCAAATCAAAATTATAAATTGACATTTACATTTTGAAAATTAATAATTACATTTTGAAATTTCAAATATTCCAAAAATCCAAACATATTTAGTTAACCAATGTCAAATCACATTTAGTTTAGCATCACTATACCAAAATTATCTATTTTAATATAATAATAGACAAGCCAATAAATTCAGAAAACATTGACCACATATTATAATCAAAATAAGAAACAAATTAGTTCCATTGCACTTACGATAATAAATTAAGAAGACAAATCTCAAAAATCCTTTTGGCGATAAATGAAAAGAACCGAAAGAATAAATCAAAATCCATTGGACTAAAATAGTACGGGACAAATAAACTAAAACGGCAAATAACAAGTCTCGAAACCCTTTAGTACTAAAACAACGGGAAACATGAACCATTGCCAAGAATAGAAGCACTGAATAGACATGTCCTGAACCCTTTTTGGATCAAAAGGATTTCAATCTATTAAGCTGAAACCTTTGACTTAAAATTTCCAACAGTAGATGGTCATGATGCATAGCTAAACTTAAATTAAATTTTGAGCCATGTACGCTCATGTAAGTGCATCTTACTGTTCATTTTTAATTCTTAAGATACTTCACAGAACATGTTATATGATAAATTAAGTTCACTTGATATTAATGTGTTTACGGATTTGTATTTATGTGATAATATTAAGTCATTGAATTTCAATTATTTTAAGATGCGATCATATTTATTATTTTTATAATTAAATGTCACAAATATTATTTTTATTTATTTGCAGATTATTTACACGATATTATTATCATAATTAATTTATAAGATTTATTCTCATTCTAGGTGTTATTCAAGAAGATTGTATATAGAATAGAGACTCAAAGAATTTTCTCAAATTTAGATGTTTAAATAAGATTTGTATATAGCCATTAACTTACAAAGAATATTTTCCAATATTACATAGGTCATATAAATTAAAAGCAAATTAAATCTGCAGTTCATTTAGTAAAATTTAAAATTATGGCAATGCACTTTAAATAAGAAAATGCCATGCAATTCAGTTAAATTATTAGTCTTTCATTGGAAGGACATTCTAAATTAAAATTGATTATCTGTTAAGACATGCGAATTTTAAATTTGCAAATTAACTTGAATCTTACATAAAAAGTTACCATTTACATGCATTTCAAATTAATTAAAGTGACATTCATGATTAAACATATACCAAATTTATGTATGACAATGCAATGAAATTCAAAAATGTTTGAGATTCCCACTTTATCAGTATCATTATAGAGCATTGAACTTAGCAAATGTTCTGTTGCATAATATACATAATATCCATATAATCTATAAATTAAAAATATAAACCCAATTATCCCTAAATTACCAGATGAACTTCCTGGATATACATCGTCCATCAAAACCTACCCAATAATAATAAGTTCCATTATCAATGAACATGGTCAATTAAAGTTAAAAAATTCAAAACCCATCCTACACAGTAAATTTCAAAATAACTCAATATCATGTACTGCGTTTACCATAGTAAGCAGATTAAGAAAATAAAAGTTGACCATCTCGATGCAGACCAATTACTAAATACTAAAATGGACCTCTATTAAAGACTTTTCATGGTGGAAAAGAATCAAGCAATCACATTTACTTGTTTATGTAAACTGCACCAATTTTGAAATTTCAAATTTGTATTTGCAGCCATTTAAATTCAAGTAACAATGAACATAAATACATTATTCAGTTTAATGCAAGTTTGGAAAATTTCAAATATTTCTGTACGGTGCCATTTTGAAATCAGTCAATTGACATTCAAAGTAAATTTGAAATTTCATAATTGAATTGAATTTCAATTATGAATTCCAAAAGTCCATTTTGAAATTCAAAGCGAATTGCCAAATCAATCGTCATGTTTCAATAATAGCATTTAAAATTATCCATATTCAAAGTTCAGAAATCCATTTTAAATTCCAATAATTTACAAATGGCTCAACTTGACCTAAGATAATAAATAATAAATTAAAAAGTTTACACTACATAGTTCATGTAAAAACTTTAATACAAAATAATACTAAAATAACAATACTGAGATCACATAAAATTATGAACGACATTTATAAATAATCAACAATAAGCCAGCGATATACATTATGAAATTCCCTAGTTGGCAAAAAAGTCCAAGATTACCCGTTTGAAAAAAATGAGAATCTATGCCCTATAAACAAATTTAACTTTCACATAAATGAACCCCATGGATGACCAATAGGCAAATACAATTTAAAAATTAAGAAAGGAATAAGTCATAATTCAAATAAATTTACATTAACATCATTTAAGGATTGAAAAATCAACAATCAAATTTCTGAGTTACATGTAACGGTGTAATTTAAATAAGTCAAAACTCCAAAATTAATTTAATTACAAGTTTGAACATTTTAAATTTTCAAATTTGCACTTTCATGGTAGCATGGCATTTTGAAAATTTAAATTAATGGCAATTTACATACAGTCAATTTTAAATTTTAAAATTGGAAATTTAATTTTTGACATTTTCATTTCAGGAACGGTGCCATTTTGAAATTCAAGTCAATTGCACATTACTTAAGACGTAATTTTGTAATTTCATAATTTAAAAATTTCAATTTTCATTTCATGCATGCAGGTATGAAACTTCAAAAATTTACCTAATAGTGCACATTTATAAAATAAGTTCATATTAATTGGAATAAAGTTGCACAATTAATTTCAATTTAATGTTCATTTAAATTATAATTTAATTACAAAATTCATTTCAAAAATCAAGTTACACTTCACTTACAATAAATTTAAAAAATTAATTAGAATTCAATATACATGATAAATAAATATTAATTTTATCATTCAAACAATTAAATTTCCATTATTATGCAAGCATTAAAAATTAAATAATAATAATTATATTGCCAGATAACAATATTAATTATGAATTTAAACATTCAAAATTTACATTTCATTTCCATGGCAACGGCGCCTTTGAAATTTAAATCAAATCATCAATTGCCAGTAACAATATTTAAGTTTCATAATTTTAACATTTTAAATTTTAAATTTCATTTCTTCATGGCAATTTTAAACTTCCAAATTAAAGTTCATCCAAATTGGCACATTGAGAAAACCATTAAGTTTCATGAATTTCAATTTTGAAAAATTCATTTTGAGTTCCATGAACTTCCATTTTCCAATTAAACGTCAGAATTTCCAAATTCCAAATCCGAATTAAATTTAACAATCATTCGAAATTTATCAATAATTGTTCATTTGGAATTACCATTTTAATGTTTCATGGCAACATTTGAAATTGCCAAAATTCACATCAGTTTATGGTTACCTACTTGTATTAAAATTAATGTGGATTTTGAACATTTCAAATTATTACCAGGAACAATTTTCCATAGTTCTCTAAATGGCATTCACATTTTTGATCTTAGACTACTTTCAAACTAATTTATGTTTCACATATCAATTATTAAATGCTCATTGCTCAAAAATTTCGACGAAATAATGTAAACAAAAAATTATAAGGACTATAACCAAAATTATTCATTTGTTAATACATAATAAAATTACAAAAAAACTGAATCTCCAAATTTGTCCTTGATAAGTAAAACAGAAAATGATTAATTTCCAACAATTGTCGTGAAATATTATAAAAATATAACAAAAAATCGAGAAAACTTGAACAAAAAGGGACAAAAATAAACCAAATCCGTTTGGACTAATTTTAAAGACAATAGAATTAAACTGGGAAAACATAAATAAAATCCTTTGCGAAAAATAAAGCAAAAACATTAATCTCTAAATCCGTTTTGCACTTAATAAAGAAAGACAAAATACAGTTCAAATCTTGATAATTAAATTAAGACAAAATAATCACTATAGAACGAATTGGATTACACTTTTTACAGAAATGCATGAATCATTATGGGTACCTTAGATCACATTTTAATCACCGATAAAGGTCATTTATTATAATTAATTGGATCTTTAATCTATTTTATCACCATATAACTGTTAATATGGAATTTTCGTGAGTTTAATTGTTCAAGAACTGACAAATTGTAATTGTACTTACGATTATTTCTTGGAAGACTTTTACAGATTTGTTAATTGAGGAATTAAATTTTTATTTTATTAGCATTTTGTATTTTATTTTGTAATGTAATTACTTATAAGAATTTTACTCAAATGTATATTTTATTCTATAATTCAAAGATGTTGATTCAATGAAAATTTCATAAGAAATACATTTAATTAGCCTTATTAAGAGTTTGTTTGATATCAGAAATTTTATTTATTATTACATATCTGAAGAATTTCAAATTAATTAATAAAAAGTTGACTCTTGCAATTAGAATTTCCAAACTATGGAGTTTAATTTAAAAATTTTTCAATGTAGGCCATCATTAATAAATCCCAAATACATGAATCAATTGGTTTGATTAGTTTTACCAGAAAAGGCATTTTAAATCAGAATTTTAAATTTTAGAGTTTCCATGGAAGACCATTTTGAAATTTAAATATTCCATACACTTTTGACATTTCAAAGTTCTATAATACTGGACCATTAAATTAAATATAAATTTTTGTCAAATTAACCATTCTAAGGTATGACCAATTCAAAGTCAAGGATTAAGTCATTATGTTAATTGTTTCCATGTAATAACTTCTTAAGTTTTAAATATTCATTTGCATTCATACATTACTCAAATTTTCAAAATCAAACATTTGCATTCCAGAATACCCCTAAATTTCAAGTCTCAACTCAATAAAACTCCAAAATTAGAAATTCCCTAAATTTCAAAAGAACATACAATTTAATTAACAATTTAATAATAATAAATGAACCATTTGCATCCTACCAAAATAAAGTTTCACAATTTAAGTTTCAATAAGGGCCAATTTGAAATATAGAAAATACAATTAGGCATCATGTTTCCATGGTTACGGTTGGCATTTTGAAATTCTGAAGTCAAATGCCACATCTACATAAGACAGTCAACATTTGTGTAAAGTTTCATTAAGTTTGAAGCATTTTGAATTTTTGACATTTTGCAGTTTCCATGGTAACGGCAGCCATTTTGAAAATTCCAAAGTCAGATGGCACATCTATACATGACAGGTCACATTACTGTCAAGTTTGATAAAGATTGGACCATATCTAGATTTTTCGCATTTTCTTGTTTCCATGGCAACGGCGGCCATTTTGGAAATTCAAAGTCAATTTCAAATCTACATACACTCGTTAACATCTGTGTAAAATTTCATTAAATTTGAAGCTTTTTAAAAATTTCCACATTTTGCAGTTTCCATGGTAACGGCGGCCATTTTAAAATTCCAAAGTCAATTTACAGCTACATATGGTGCTACCTGTAATAAATATAAAGTTTCCATCATTTAACGCTTGGAAGAAAATGGTCGGACACATTAGGGTTAAGAATAATAATAATAATAATAATAATAATAATAATAATAATAATAACTAGATTTGCCATTGCAAGCAATAGCGGATGTCACCCTTCCCCCATTGCCACTATGCGGCAGCCATTTCAAAAAAAATTAACAGTGAATGCACATATATGCATGGCTAAACATCTCCTGTAAATTTTCAGTACATTCAGAACATTTTAAAAATTTTCACATTTTGTCGTTTCCATGGCAACGGCAGCCATTTTGAAAATTTTAAAGTCAAAAGTCTCATCTATACTTGCCAGTTAACAATAATATTAAGTTTCATTAATTTCAAAGCATGTTGAAAAATTTTGACATTTTGCAGTTTCCATGGCAACGCTGGCCATTTTGGAAATTCAAAGTCAAAGTCTCATCCAGACTTGCCAGTCAACAATCATATTAAGTTTCATAAATTTTGAAGCATTTTGAAATTTTTGAAATTTTTGACATTTTTGATGGTTCCTATGGTAACAGAGACCATTCCCAAAATTAAATGGCAGATACCACATTGGTACATGGGAGGGAACA
The DNA here is from genome assembly GCA_017311375.1 of Mytilus coruscus. NCBI lineage: Eukaryota > Metazoa > Mollusca > Bivalvia > Mytilida > Mytilidae > Mytilus > Mytilus coruscus. The sequence continues at coordinate 16,508,611 of CM029604.1, forward strand.
TACCATCAAAAGTTCAATCGATTTGACCTACCATTTTAAGAAAGTAAATGCTACTTTTAGGTTTTTGGAGCATTTTGACCTATTTTGCATTGTTTCCATGGTAACGGCAGACATTTTCGAAATTCCAATGCCAAATTGCACATTTAACAATGTTGCTCATCGTTACTGTGAAGTTTCATTAAATTTGGAGCATTTTGAAATTTTTGAAATTTTTGGTGTAGTTTCCATGGCAACACAGTAGTTCCAATGATTGCCAAAATCATCCAAAACCAGTATATAGTGGGCACCTACATTGTATTAAAATATAATGATTCTAAGTTTAAGCATATCCAAATAATTCACCAAAACCAAAAACTTGATTTTTTCACATTTGTTCCGTTTCCATGGTAACGGCAGCCATTTTTTATGTTCTTAAGACCTACTGCAACCCGAAATTTTGTGTTCCTCATTATAGTTAACTATCATTAAGATTGGTTCCATTGGCTCCAAAAATCTGCCGGACGAAAATCATTGGAAGAATAAGAATAATAATAACAAAGAAACAGAGGAAAAGCAATATGTCACCCGACATTGTCGATCGGGTGACATAATAATAATAATAAGAAACGGGACAAACATAAAGTCTCCAAAACTCCGTTTTGGCGACTAAATAAGAAACAGGACAAAACATAAAGTCTCCAAAACTCCGTTTTGGCGACTTAATAATAAGAAAGGACAAAATATACAGTCTCCAAAACTCCGTTTTGGCGACTTAATAATAAGAAACGGGACAAAACAATAAGTCTCAAAACTCCGTTTTGGCGACTTAACTAGATTTGCTTTTGCAAGCAATAGCGGAGGATGTCACCCTGTACTGGACATTGTCACAGTAGCAGCAACCACTTAAAGTGTACCAAAGTCAAATGGCACATCTATTATACATGCTGAAATTGGCATGTCTTTGATCCCCCCTTTTTTTTTCTCATCCCGTAGAATAGGTTTGAGATCTATACATAGTTTGGGAAATCTTTAGAATCTAAAATTAGACCCACGCGCGAGGAAGAACGTGGCGTCACGTGATGTGCAAGTATATTATCGTGGACTTAGCATATTTATATTCTTTTAGAGGGACCTTGTACAGACAACATGTGTATATATTGACGGAGCGCCATACTAACTGTTCATTTTGTTCTTTAATAGCTCGCGTATCACACGATACTTGTATCTTATTTTGTACAGTTAAATTACACGTTCATCGATTGATTTCAGCTAATGTGTATATTTTAGCAGGTGTGTAATTCACGGATGTGTACTGTAATGCAAGTACAGAAATGTCACTAATATGTACTCTTAGTGTTTCTCTCTCTGTCGGTGGCGATTTTCTCTTCACAGCACGATTTTTGTATAGAATAGAAGCACGTCAAATTATATATTTTTTTCTTCTAGCATATTCTAGAAGATGTTTTGCAGTACAGATTTGTATTTGATCGTATGCACATACTCTTGATAACGGAATTTTGCCTCAAATTTACGAGGTGTTTTATATATAAAAAGAAGATGTGGTATGATTGCCAATGAGACAACTCTCCGCAAGAGACCAAATGACACAGAAATTAACAACTATAGGTCAATGTACGGCCTTCAACAATGAGAAAAGCCCATACTGCATAGTCAGTTTATGTTTGTATTTTTTGTTGTTTCCATGGCAACGGCGGCCATTTTAAATTCAAAAGACAAATAGCAACTCTGCACATCTCAGTTGACATTTCAGTGAAGTTTTATCAAGTTTGGGGCATTTTGAAATTTCTGAAATTTTTGAAATTTTGGCTGGTTTCCATGGTTACAAAGACCATTCCCAAAATGTAATGACAGATGCCACATTGGTACATGGGAGGAACATACCATCAAAGTTTCAATGGATTTGACCTACCATTTTAAGAGAGTAAAGGCTACTTTAAGGTTTTGAAGCATTTTGACCTTTTTGCATTGTTTCCATGGTAACGGCAGCCATTTTGGAAATTGCAAAGTCAAACTGCTGTTGCATATGGTGCTACCATTATAATATACCATCATATAACATTTTATGTCTCTAGAATTAATGCAACACTGATGTTCTAGAATGTTCCATGAAAATTAACCCCTCAAATTATGCCAAGGAGACCCCTACTGAAATAAAAAGTTCCATGTTGAAGCAGACATGTGTCTCTTAATATTCATAAAAGTAATCATAATTCCATCTACTCTACATACAGTAGCAAATTTAAGAAATGTAAAATAAATTTGACCCCACCCATCTTTGAGCCCCTAATTATGCCAAGATGACACCCTGGTATCATGAACATTGGGTTCTGCAACCCCATGATGCAGACCCATACCCAGAAAAATATAAAGTTTCCATCCTCTATAGCTTCCAAGAAAATGGTAGGACAGTTTAAGGGTTTAGAAAAGAAGAATAAGAATAATAATAATAAGAAACGGGACAAAACAATAAGTCTCCAAAACTCCGTTTTGGCGACTTAATAATAAGAAACGGGACAAAAACAATAAGTCTCCAAAACTCCGTTTTGGCGACTTAACTAGATTTGCTTTTGCAAGCAATAGCGGAGTATGTCACCCTGTACTGGACATTGTCACAGTAGCAGCAACCACTTAAAGTGTACCAAAGTCAAATGGCACATCTATTATACATGCTGGAATTGGCATGTCTTTGATCCCCCCCCCCTTTTTTTTCTCATCCCGTAGAATAGGTTTGAGATCTATACATAGTTTGGGAGATCTTTAGAATCTAAAATTAGACCCACGCGCGAGGAAGAACGTGGCGTCACGTGATGTGCAAGTATATTATCGTGGACTTAGCATATTTATATTCTTTTAGAGGGACCTTGGACAGACAACATGTGTATATATTGACGGAGCGCCATACTAACTGTTCATTTTGTTCTTTAATAGCTCGCGTATCACACGATACTTGTATCTTATTTTGTACAATTAAATTACACGTTCATCGATTGATTTCAGCTAATGTGTATATTTTAGCAGATGTGTAATTCACGGATGTGTACTGTAATGCAAGTACAGAAATGGCACTAATATGTACTCTTAGTGTTTCTCTCTCTGTCGGTGGCGATTTTCTCTTCACAGCACGATTTTTGTATAGAATAGAAGCACGTCAAATTATATATTTTTTCTTCTAGCATATTCTAGAAGATGTTTTGCAGTACAGATTTGTATTTGATCGTATGCACATACTCTTGATAACGGAATTTTGCCTCAAATTTACGAGGTGTTTTATATATAAAAAGAAGATGTGGTATGATTGCCAATGAGACAACTCTCCGCAAGAGACCAAATGACACAGAAATTAACAACTATAGGTCAATGTACGGCCTTCAACAATGAGAAAAGCCCATACTGCATAGTCAGTTTATGTTTGTATTTTTTGTTGTTTCCATGGCAACGGCGGCCATTTTGAAATTCAAAAGACAAATAGCAACTCTGCACATCTCAGTTGACATTTCAGTGAAGTTTTATCAAGTTTGGGGCATTTTGAAATTTCTGAAATTTTGAAATTTTGGCTGGTTTCCATGGTTACAAAGACCATTCCCAAAATGTAATGACAGATGCCACATTGGTACATGGGAGGGAACATACCATCAAAGTTTCAATGGATTTGACCTACCATTTTAAGAGAGTAAAGGCTACTTTAAGGTTTTTGAAGCATTTTGACCTTTTTTGCATTGTTTCCATGGTAACGGCAGCCATTTTGGAAATTGCAAAGTCAAACTGCTGTTGCATATGGTGCTACCCATTATAATATACCATCATATAACATTTTATGTCTCTAGAATTAATGCAACACTGATGTTCTAGAATGTTCCATGAAAATTAACCCCTCAAATTATGCCAAGGAGACCCCTACTGAAATAAAAAGTTCCATGTTGAAGCAGACATGTGTCTCTTAATATTCATAAAAGTAATCATAATTCCATCTACTCTACATACAGTAGCAAATTTAAGAAATGTAAAATAAATTTGACCCCACCCATCTTTGAGCCCCTAATTATGCCAAGATGACACCCTGGTATCATGTACATTGGGTTCTGCAACCCCATGATGCAGACCCATACCCAGAAAAATATAAAGTTTCCATCCTCTATAGCTTCCAAGAAAATGGTAGGACAGTTTAAGGGTTTAGAAAAGAAGAATAAGAATAATAATAACAAGTAATCCTGTGTTAGGATGCTAACACAAAAGTCATAAAACGGCCCCAACCATTGTTCTGCTGTTTCCATGGTAACGGCAGCCATTTTGAAATTTCATAGTCGGATAGCACATCTACACATGACAGGTCACATTACTTACAAGTTTCATAAAATTGGACCAATTTTCAAATTTAGGCATTCGTGTTTCCATGGTTACGGTGGCCATTTTGGAAATTCCAAAGTCAAATGCCACATCTACATAATACAGTCAACATTTGTGTAAAGTTTCATTAAGTTTGAAGCATTTTGAATTTTTGACATTTTGCAGTTTCCATGGTAACGGCAGCCATTTTGAAAATTCCAAAGTCGGATGGCACATCTACACATGACAGGTAACATTACTGTCAACTTTCATAAAGATTGGACCAAATCTAGATTTTCGCATTTTGTTGTTTCCATGGCAATGGCGGCCATTTTGGAAATTCAAAGTCAAATTCCAAATCTACATACACTCGTTAACATATCTGTAAAATTTCATTAAATTTGAAGCATTTTTAAAATTTTCACATTTTGCAGTTTCCATGGTAACGGCGGCCATTTTAAAATTCCAAAGTCGAATTACAGCTACATATGGTGCTACCTGTAATATTCTATCATTATATAACATAAAAAGTACATAGGAATAATTCAACACTATCACATGACTAATCACATGACTATTGTTCTAGAATGTTCCATGAAAATTCACCCCCTCAAATTATGCCAAGGAGACCCCTACTGAAATAAAAAGTTCCATGTTGAAGCAGACATGTGTCTCTTAATATTCATAAAAGTAATCATAATTCCATCTACTCTACATACAGTAGCAAATTTAAGAAATGTAAAATAAATTTGACCCCACCCATCTTTGAGCCCCTAATTATGCCAAGATGACACCCTGGTATCATGAACATTGGGTTCTGCAACCCCATGATGCAGACCCATACCCAGAAAAATATAAAGTTTCCATCCTCTATAGCTTCCAAGAAAATGGTAGGACAGTTTAAGGGTTTAGAAAAGAAGAATAAGAATAATAATAATAATAATAATAATAAGAAACGGGACAAAACAATAAGTCTCCAAAACTCCGTTTTGGCGACTTAATAATAACAATAATAATAATAATAATAAGAAACGGGACAAAACATAAAGTCTCCAAAACTCCGTTTTGGCGACTTAATGACTACAAAAAAAAAGAAACTAGGATTACAAGCAAATACCATCAATAACAATGAAAACATTCTCCGAAACCTGACTATTGTACAACAGTCAGGTTTTGGAGAATCGATAAAACAACAATTACAACAATGATAATGTAAAATGGAAACGCATGATTGCATTGAATAATACAGGAAAACTTACTTTGTAGCGGGATTTTCAACATCCAGAAACCCTACAAAACAATAATAAGATTTACGTAAATTGCTTTGGTATATTCCAACATTGTATGAACGTGAGAGATGAGCAAACGTAATGTACCTGTTATCTAAATTTTAAACCATGGTCCTGTCTCTAAATACACATATTGACAACAAACCATAGAATATGTCATGGAGTCGGTGTTATTTAAAAAAAATATCTAAACCATTGCTGTATTTCTTCAAAGATAAACAAAGTTGGTAGAAAGTCTGTAATTGTAGAATCTTAAAGCTAACAGGATATGTATGTGAATGTTTACGGTGACGTTGTTTATCAGCTTATACATTGAGATACGATACATGCAATTTTATTTGAACCTATACAGGTAAACCATTTTTCAACTTCCTGGTTGTAATTACTTTGAATATTTCCTTTCATTTAGTACTAACATGTGTATTTCATAGTGTTATAAATAATTGAACATCAACTGCCCTGCTGTAAACAACGTTTGCAGTACTACATCCAGTCCATGCCTATAGTTAGGCATTGTACAAGGAATGCTTATGACGTCTCTACACTTAACCCCAAAAGTGTAGTCAAAGAAACAAAATGATTTTTATTTTCATTAACATTTGGCTTTCATCAATTTCAAAAAATACAAATATTTTTTTATGGTTATCTTGAGAAATTATCTTTTGTTAGTTGCATTTGTCAATAAGACCAAACTCCTTTACATGACTGTACAACAATGTCTCCTTCTGAAATTAAAATATATTTAAGTATATTTTGTTCAAATATGGCTTTCATGAAATTGAAAATCAAACTACTGCTGACTTCAAGAAAATTCAAACCTATTTAAAGATGTTAAGACATGTTAAAACGTTTAAACCACAAAAACCTACAATGTTCTTATGATATTTTTTAGTAATCTATTAAGAACTAAGACGACTATTCTTGCATAGGTATTTTACTTTTGGCTTAAGTACCAAACCCCAACCCTCAACGATTAGAACAATAATTTTAAAAGGAGACAGAACTCAATCATATTATATTATACAATTTTGTTCATTCAGTTTGGATTAACAAATACGATCTAAAATAACTTTTCATTTTATTTTATTTACACATGAAAATGATGAGGTGTTATTTGATTGGAAATGATATACCTGTATCTGCAGGATAAAGATGTAAACAACAACGGGTCATCGTATTGATCTTTATAATAACCCAAGACTAATATCGTACAGCTACCAAAACAAAACACAAAAGAAATGCAAATGATTGCATCTAGAAAAAATGACAATCCGAGGAATATTGGCTCGGAACAGGACACAAACAGTATGTCCGGGTTAGACATGTGTGTTAGTGGCCAATGCGTAACCTGATCTAGGACAGCGGAGTAACAGGAAATCACTTAATTGCGTAGAGAGGTCACAAGCATTAAAACAACTAATAGAATAAAAAAGACATAAAGTACTAAATGTTACTGACAACTAATACAAAGCTAAATTTCAAGTTATGATTCTTTTTAATTAAAATCCAACTGCACTGTAATACAAAGTAACACAGTAATATACTAGTATGTATTGCAAAGTCCATCATTTTAGTTGACGTTTTCATTGATAATGAGTCTCTTTTCATAGGTATTCGAATAAATAATGCAATTTATTTCTAATGAAAATTAAAAACAAAATTCATAGAAAAAAAAATTATTGATTTACTTTCTACTCACGTATATCAGTACCATAACCCTCATCGGTGGTTGCAAACTCATCCTGTATACAAAATTGAAATTTGACTAGCGTACTCATGGTACTTGTGGAGACATAGACAATAGATATTAAGTAAATGATAGAAATATGTAGGTGAATTTTATTTTATTCCAAAATAGATCCAGCTAATATAAATACTATTGACATATAATTTATACAAAGAGAGAAACCCTTTATGATTTCAGTATTTTATCTAGTGAATTATTCCAACTACTTACAATTCAAATAGTTAATTTTTCACCATAGAAAAATTATCCAATATATGTGCATGATGATTAAAAATATGAACTTATGTATGCCTCAGATAAATGAGCATGGTAAATAAATAGCATTACATTTAATATCTTCTAATAATTTGATAACTTGGTAAAATTACCTGATTATGAATTACAGCCTTCAATTTTGCAATCGACATAGTTCTCTTCTTTTCTCCTTTAAAAGGTTGTCCAGTATTGCTTTTTCTTTCTTTGGCTTTATTTGTTTACGAATATAGCGTGTACCAATCCACTAAATCAAAATGACATATCAATTCAATTATCAATATAAGAACTGTATATGAGTCACGTTCTTTGTATATACTGTTTTCTTTAATTGATATTAGGTATACATGTACAAAGTTTGGGAAACACAAACATAAACTAACAAACTGTTGGTTATATTGTTTTATATCTTCAAAATGAATCTTCCAAAATTTCAAACATTCAAATTTCAAATTTTGAATGCTTTATGGTGGTAATTGTAATTATTGTTCTAGTGCTAATACATGTAGTACTCTTCTTCAAATACAGATGATACGTGATGGTGAACCGTTTCTTAAAATATCACTTTTACTGGTAATTTTGGTTAGATACGTAAATACATATGTACGATTGCAATACAAAACACCCAGAACCAAAATAAATCAAGAAATCAGTAGATGTCATCAATAAAGACACACTTATTTTCTTATAATGAAAAAGTTCAATGATACATTTATTCTATACTCGAATCTAAAAAAATAAATAAAAAATAATATAATTTGAGTTCTTTTGTTTTCGGTGGCGAATTATCCACAGTAATGAAACTCGTGAGAATTTATGCTTACACGGTACCATTGAATTCAATCGATTATGTTAAAGCACAAACTGAACGACATATAAGCTCACATTAATTTTGCAAATTAACAACATCGTTTGTTCCTGCGTGATACTAGTAACTAGTACCCCGTATATCAAAGCAACTAACATCACTTCTTTATTCATCCTTGTTCAAACATCGTGTTGAAGCGCTGGACATTTTGTTTACTTCAGCAGTATTTAAAAACAACAAAAAAAACAATCTCAGACACTTATATTGTATATGAACTGTTCTTTCCTCGCCATTTTTACTAGAAAAAATCTAAATACTCTGTATTTCAATAGATTAATTATTGTGCACCACAACTGTGTTTGTTCTGATATTGAACAGGATTTATACAAAATATATTCTGGGACTAAAATAACATATTTGAAAGTTCAACAAGTTTCACTTCCAGATATAATGATGATGTTCTGTCACTCAGTTACCCACATTGCAATGAATGCTAACATTTCATATCTTGAGATTGGGGATTCAACCGAGGAAAGAAGGTATGCTATGTACGTTGCTCTTTTGCTCGATATTGACACGGATGAACGACTTCAAACAAGACTCCGTAAAAGCTCGAATGTCGAAAATAAACAAACAACGCCATGGCTAAAAACATAATGACCAACAGACATCAAAACACAATATAAAAAATAAAGATTAAGCAAAACAAACCCTACCAAAAACTGGGTGTGATCTCAGGTCCTCTTAGAGGGTAGAAACATTCTGCTTCACATGTAGCGCCCGTCGTTTTGCTCATGTTAGTACAAACTCGGTAACAAGTCTTATTCGGTCGGTCACATTCGGAAAAGTGGACGGGATTGTAGTTACGACAAAAGGAACATATCAGCTATCATTTATTAAACGGATACTCCATAACGGTCAACAAACTCGTGATGGCGTCCGTAAAATTAATCAAGGAATGATTTCAACTTCACCATTTGGAACTCTTGGTTTTAAAAGCTTCCTTGTGAGCAACAACTCTCTATCAATGAAATCATGATAGGACATACAAGCCGGGAATATCATATACGTTATATACTTCGTATGCAGGCTCTGCTGCAATGATGCTACTTACCAATTGAAACTTTACAATTGTGAAGCTGAAATTATCTCTTTTGTCGTAATGTTTTGTTCTCAACCGACCCTCATTGTCAAGTTATGGATGTAAGTAAAGATATGAGGCAGACTTAACTGTATCTGTTGTAACCTTTATCTCACTTCGATGGGATAAATATGTTCAATATAGTCACCAATTTTTTTTATTATTATTATTTAGTAAGATAACATCATATATATATAGCGGAAAGTAAAGTTATAGAATACTGCTAACGTCTTTTGTTTCTTCCTTAGAAGTCCCCGTATGAAGTCAGTCTCATAAAAATATAAACAAGTCGGGAAGAAGAGGGCACAGTAGGCTCCCATGGAAATGCCGATTTTGTTTTGAAAACACGTCAGCAAAATGTAACAAATATGTTGTCAATCAAGAAAGCAATCATCTTGATTATGTCAGTTTCAGAGAATTTTTGTTACAATCAGATATAATTTTACAAAGTTGGATTGGTCCCTGCATAAGACATGATACGTGTATCTACGTTGGCCGGTTTTATGAAACAAAGCAATACCATCCCTTTCAATTTGTCTTTTAGTTTCAAACTGGGAATACTTGTGAAAAGTGTAGAAAAGTCAAATGCTTTTATACTATATTGCAAAATGAAAGAGTATTAGATTGTATATTCTCTAAAAGGATTTTTTAGTATCCACATCTGAGTTATGACACCTCTGGAATAGGTAGTTTCACAATAACTGTTAAGCTCGGGTTTAATAGTTGATAAAATTTATATTCAGAATTTAAAAGCGGTTTCGTGGAGCACTAAGAAGACCCAACAATATACCGTTGTTTGTAAAGCCACTTATGTAGTTTAGGTATCCGATACAGTGATAGAAGATCCAGTTTTCATCTTTGGTTGAAATTCCAAAGGAACATAGAAAATACCTATATTTATCCAGAATATCCTCTTTAGTAAGTGTCTTGGGGTTATATGTTTAGGATCCAGGTGCATTGTCAATACCTAATTCACTTATCAAGCAGTTTATTTAATGTGATTTACACACAAAACGATGTTATTTGGGGATTTATCTGCGGGTTAAACACCATAATTGTCATAGAGTATCAAACGTGTTTTGCAACATTTGGATCTTAAAAGATTGATGTAGCAGATGTATTGATGGACCATTCAGTTTCTTTATTTTGATTTGAATCAACGACCTCACAGTCTTAATCCATTCGAAATGAGTATCTACGTCTTCTTTCTCGCGTTTAACCCATTGCATAATCCTCGAGTGAACCCATCAGTATGTTGAAAGAGGGCGAAAGATACCAGAGGGACATTCAAACCCAAAGATCGAAAATAAACTGACAAGGCCATGGCTAAAAGGAGAAAAAACAAACAAACAAATAATAGTACACAAGACACAACATCGAAACTAAAGACTAAGCAACACGAACCCCACCAAAAACTGGGGTAATCTCAGGTGCTCCGGAAGGGTAAGCAGATCCTGCTCCACATGTGGCACCTGTCGTGTTGCTCATGTTATTAAAAATCCGGTAAATAGTCTAATTCGGTAGGTCACATTCGTGAAAAGGGAACGGAATTGTAGTTACGACGAGTTGTGTTTTCAATTGATGGATTTAGGCTCACAATATTTTGAACCTTTGGATAATACATTTCGCATTAGAGTGTTATTGACAATATTGAGGTCAAGGGTAATACCAGCCGGATTATATATGTATGGGGAACTACCACGGGTGCAATCAGGAGGTTTAGACTTGAAGTCATCAATATTGAGATCCTGTAATACGTGTTTGTAATTGAAATTTTAGTTGCAATTGGTTAGGTATAGGTATAAGAAATGTTACATTGTAGGTACAGAATGTTCTTTAAAATAGAGGGTATTTTAGATTGAACTAATTTATGATGAAGGATATTGCCCAAGTTGACGGTGTCGAGATCTTTGTTGGCAAAGGAAGTTAAAGAAAGGATCTTTTCTCATTTTCATCTTTCATAATGCGAACTGGTTTGAAAAGTCTGTGACTTGCAATATCCGAAATTATAGCTGCAAGTTTGTGTTGGTTTGCATGAGGGTTAATTACAGTGGTTTCGAAACATAAATTGTACATAGGATGACATTATGATGATTTCAACTCTCTAATTGTAAACTTTCTGTTTCTTGGCATTGCTATACCTGCTCCAGCGTATGAGGTGTACTTATCGCCGTTAATACGTTACGCTCGTGCATGTTCACACTGAAATTGTTTCATGAGAAGATGTGTGTTCCTCTTACAAAACTGCTCAAGCATAACTATAATATTAGGGCTTTGCATAAAAATAAACACATTATTTAGTAAACAAGTTGTTGACATAATACGGGTTGTGTTCTTCTCATATATTATATGATGGTATGATACTAACCCCTAACGAGCGCGATTGTGCTTGATTTTCATATGATGACGACATAATCTTTAATCAGTTTAATTGAGGTTTAGAGCTTGCATGTCAGTAACTGCTATTAGTCCTTTGTTAATTTATGTATTATTGTCATTTTGCTTAGTCTCTTTTGTTACCTATTCTGACATCGGACTCGGACTTCTTTTAAACTGAGTTTTCCTGTGCGTATTGCTGTGTTTATGTTTATTCTACATTGGCTAGAGGTATAGGGATGGTTGAGATCTCATAAAATGTGTTTAATTCCGCCGTATTTTTAGTTAGAGTCTCTAGTTTTGTTAGTCTTGTGAGGTTTTTTAATTTCTGTACATTTATATTCTTTAGATTTTAGTGTGACGTCCATTTTACTGAACTACTAGTAGTAAACATTTTGTTTAGTGGCCAACTGAAGCCCTCATCCGGATGCGGGATTTTCCCGCTGTGTTGAATCAACATTGTGGGATATGCATGTATAGTATTATATGACTGCGCTGTCGAGGATCCCGCTTTCGTTCATTCTCGACTTCATGAACTTTACTATTTTGTTTTATTTTTAGCTTCATTTGTCTCATTTTTATTGTGTTACGAGATTGAAACATAAGTAAACTAATGTCGCCTAAATTTAATTATTTTGAATCAAACGATAAACTTACGGTTTGTTTGTTCTATATAAGTATTTTTACTCTCAATCGTGATTTGTATTTTAGCTTTCAGGCTTTTTATCAAGAGTGTCGTGCATTTAGATTATTCAGAAACACATATTGGGCGTAATGTGAAACTTCTAAACTTTTTCTTGTTTCAGAAATGAAAAGTATCCTGGATGGTTTTTCGTTCATACAGGGACAAAATGAGATAAACTGATTAATTAAACACTGCTCGGTTCTAGATCCTATTTATCATATGTCTAGATTTTATTTTATAAATTGAAATATATAAATATATAAAAAAATAGAAATTAAAAGAAGACATGAGATTTCACAACACAAAAAAAAAAATCCTCGCATTTCCTTGTTTTTAATATATAATGTTTTTGAATAATTATTCGTTATTCTTTTCTGACGTGTTTTCATTTTTATCTTGAAAAGGTGTACGTGTAAAGAATGTTCTAATCTAAATTACCTTTTGCTTAAGATTCTTCATATAATCCTTATATATGTCTATGCAATGGTCAAGTAATGGGATCTCGCCAAGTTTTTGTAATGCTTGCTTCATATCAACCACTAAATGGTTTAATGATTTACCCGCATCTATAAGAACATTCAATTCATAAGGGTTATATAGTTTATTTTGATAAAAGTAAATCTATCAATAGAATACACAAAATCATATATTGTTTTGAGGTTTATAGTAGATAATATTTTCCTTGTTTAGTTTATGTATGCTTGAAATATATACTTATTATATATGTTCTAAAGTCAGTTGTTCTAAAGTATTCGATTGTTGATATGTTTTAGCTAAAATAAAGAAATAAGACAATATCGTACCCAATAATACCTCTTTCCAACAGAGACAAATTAATATAGATGTAAATAAAATATGTCACCTACGACCTTCATAAAATAATAAAACACATACTACATAGCAAGCTATAAATCGCCCCGACATGACAAATAATTCAAGCGAGAAAACAGACGGAGTGATGTATGTATTAAAAGATAAACGAAGAATAAATATGATATTATGGATATACAGCAACACACATGTCGACAACCACTTAATCAAAACCTCTTCCCTACAGAGTGTGACGGGTAGAGTATATTTCTTATTCTGACTTTCATTTTAGAATAGTACAATTATTCATGTGATCCTTAATTTGAGAACTTTCGTGCTTTTAGTTCATTTTCATTATCTGTTCCGCGCAAGATATCTATTGTCTTTTAATACCTTGTTTGGTGTATTTCCAAGCAGTATACCTATTGCTAAGTTGGCACCTTACAAGAAAGCTATTTAAACAAGAATGAAAAGTGTTGACGTTTAAGTCATTCCTTCAGAAAATATTAAAATGAATATGGCGATCGCATTGAATATCTGTTGCACATATGACGACGAATATGTACCAAATGTCGTCACCACAATCTCGTTGTCTTTTCGTCGAACTACTGAAAAGGACCTGAAGAAAGCAACGGATGTAATATGTAGCAGGATCTGATTACTCGTCCGGATCATTTGAGATCATCCCCGGTTTTTGGTTGGGTTCTTGTTGTTCAGTTTTTTTTTTCTATGTTGTGTTTTATACAATGTTGTTTGTCTTTTGTCATTTTAACAAAAACATTTTCAATTTTTTTCGAGTTTGGCTATCCCTTTGTCATCTTCCGCCTCTCTTTTGTCGGTCAAGTACGTGTCTATTTGAGGAAGTCTAATAAGAATTCTTATTTATGACAATTTCAAAAGTAGTAAAGTAAATTCACCAAATCATTCTTTTCAATATTATTTGTAGCTTTTAATCAAAACAAAAATTTATAAGCCTTAATGCAAATATGATGAATCACAATTCACATATAGAATTATGTATATCTAACCAATTTTTTGTGAAGATCCGTCGTATCGTCATTGATAGATTGATGATACTTTCTGATTTATTTGATACATGGGATCACAACAGAATACTTTTCATACCTTCGGTTTGCTTATCCTCTGACTGCTCAATATCTGATGTAATGGCTGTCTTTCTTTTCTTTTGCTCTGGTTCTAAAACAAAAGATATCACAATTAATAGATTGAATAAAAAACTACAAATTTACAAACCTTGCACATTGTAAAACAATACAACTTATAAAATCCTTTATATTAATTTTCAGGCATGCAAAGCGAATGCAACTGACAATTATTTCAAAATCGGCAAGCAATTGTTTTTTTTAATTTTATTTATGATGATCTTTCAACATTTTTATTATTGTTGTAGGCCTATGGAAGACCTGTTTAATACTTGTATAAAATTAAAAAAACAACACACACTACATACAAACTACATTCAAAACATTGAAAACTATCAATGCAGTACCAAAAAATGCTTAAAGTCACAGGAGCACACACACAGTACTTAACCGTCTGACAATTAACCATGTCGTTTAACATTCTAATATCGGTACCTGAACATGTGAGTAAATTACAACCAGCAATGTCATCAATAGTTGAGAAGACATGATATTTGGTATTGTTCAATGTGAATTTGTCTATAATTACAAAGTGCATGATGTGGAAAAAGACGAAAACTGTATTATTTGTTTACTGATAACCATGTATCGTTACCAGTGAAGGCGTGTTTAATTCTACGAAATGTTAACGTGATATGATCAAATTTATAAGGGATCGACATGATATGAGCTTTTCTTGAGGTGTTATTGTGTCTTATTTAGAAAAATTTTCAACAGAGGCCAAAACATTTTGAACCCAGATTTACAACAGGCTATAGCAATCTACAATATATTTTATGATATAATGAACTTTATAGTAGAAGCTTTTAGATAAAACCCCAGTGTATTTTTTCATCCTGTATAAGCTTTTTATGAAACTTTAGAGCGTCTATTTTTAAATATATTGTCAACCGTATCATACACGTTTGTAACAATGATTTCAGATTTACAAAGAGTATAACAATGCCAATAACATATATAAAGTATGCTCTTTATCAATTTTCTTGAATTTATGTACAATATCCTGTCATATAAACAAATGATATATTTATAAACTAAAAGCCAGATAGAGGAATCTATAAATCTGTTAGTAGAATTTTGTCATATCAGTTTAAGAAAAGTCCGCAATTTTAATGAATGCGGTGGTTATATATATTTTAAACAATATATTTGAACAAACGTTGTCAATTAACATATACTGCATGCTTGAAGAGTCCAATATAATTCTATACAGCCGCATAATAGTTTGATATACTAATGGTAATGTCGTTATTAAAATTCCTTAACATGCATTTTTTCGAATGCACTTCTGATGGTGAAATAATGAAATTGTTTTAATTCTCATCGCGTTTCAATCCATTTATTTTTTTAATGCTGAAAAATGGACTGTTACCTCCTGTCATTTCAATTTCTGCTGTTGTTGATGTTTTTCTTGCATCTTACTCGGGTTCTAGTCGACAAAGAAATTAACATTTAAAAATAAAAAGACAAAGCAACACAACAACTGGTAATAACGAAGTAAACAAACCAACTACAAACAGTTAAGTCCATGCATTGGTTCATTAAGAACTTATAACAACTTGATAATAATAACTATCAAAATTATACCTGCAGACGATTTTAAGGAAACTAAACAACTATATCTGTGAAGTTTTAGAACCCCATTTCCCTTTATCCAAAAATATAACAGACGTTTTAATGCACTTTTGTTGCAATTAAAAAATAAATGGAAGTATCCATGACAGGTAATATACATTTTTAGTACAGGTGCAAAATTTAAACAAAAGACAACAACTTAAACTGGAATATATATTTAGGGTAATTGTCCTTCAACAGTAACTGACTTCTATCTTTCGTCGACTTAATTTTGTTTCTGCTTCCTTTACTTATTTATTTTTTAACTCATTGAGTGACTCCACTGGTTTTCACAAGGCATTGAAAGCTGCACTTTGTAAAAACAGCTGCTTCCCAAACCACGCCTCTTTTTTAGGGGAGATTTTATAGTCATAGATATTTTGTTTGCTTACCTACTGGTTCCTAGATGTGATCGCCATGTTTCATCTCACAGAGACACAACTTGGCAATTTTACCAGTATAAATACTGTTGGATAGCGGACAACATGAATTCTCAGCATGACTCAAAGTAAAGGTAGGGGTAGCACATCATTTTTGTAGGAGTTTAAACTCTTAGAAGTTTAAGGCATTTAAATATGTCGCACCACCCATGTTTTGACCTTGCGAAAACAAAAGTAGTGCATATGAACTTTCCATTCAGAATATGATTTTTTAGGAAACTTCACAGTAAAAGTGGTACAGTGATACAGACTGACTTCAAACAGGAATTTCTTTGGAGGAAATAAAAGAAGTTAGCAGTATCCTTTAACTTTACTATCTGTTATATATACGATGTTCGCTAACTAAATAATTCAGAATTAAGTGACTATGTTGAACGCATTTCCCATTGGACTTGTGATTAAGGATTCAATAGATACAGTAAACTTTGCCTCATATCTTGACTTGCATCTAGAAATATATAAGGGTCAGTTGAAAACCAAACTTTACGACAAAAAATTTGATTTCAGACGACTAATCGGACTTTTTCTTTTAACTTTTGTTTTCATCTATTGTATAGTTGTGTTTTAAAAACCAAATACTTCAAACACAGTTTAAGATACTAATTAAGCCTGTTTAATGAGTTACCTACACATTCAAAACTCAAGAATTTATACAATTAACTCTTTTTAAACTCCCAGAAATGGAGAATACTGCATCCTCTCTCAATTTAATACATTAAAAAGTTTGTAATGTGATTGGTGTACATACCTTCAGAAAAATAAGATTTGTTATCAGATTCATCCTCTACAAGAACAAATCCATGACACGATTGAACATTAATGACAGTTTATAAAATTGCAAAATACTACATGTACTGAGAATAAAAAAATGATAAATCACTAAAAACAAAACAGAACTATATCAAACACAGGTTGATATAGTTGAAGGAACAAAACTAGAAACATTTTAACTATTATCCTGAGCCAAAAATGAAGATTATGTTACGATATGACGAAAAATGTATTTTATTCCAATGATAAAAACTATTGAACTTTAAGCAATATATATTTCATTGGAAATAAGAAGCAACTGTAACGTCAGTCTCATAGATCCATTATCATGATACAAATCGTAGTGAAAAGTTAATCTAATGGAATAGCTTGAACTTTAAATGAGCAATTCTGGATGTGTCGAAGGGGAAAGTGTATCCTGCCATGCATATATCATCCGCCAAATCTATTTATGACTATTGAACAGCGGTATACTACTATTGCCTTTATCTATGCGAATCAACACTCAGTAATAATGTCATAATCAAGAATACGTGTAGGTAACAATAGGTATATTTGCTGATAATAAGATCAAATTCGTAAGCACTACAGATTTCATTCAAAGCACACAGTTTTTGAAATTGATTCAGTAATCGGCTATTCAATTTATTTCAATAACATGAGGTATGTAATATTGTTTTCTTGAAAATACGTTAGTTGTTGTGAAATTTTGAAACCCTTAGTTATCCTTTCGACTCTATTTTAATGAAAAAATCCTAAAATGTAGGACTTGCCATTTTACACTTAAAACAACCAGAATCATATGTTGGTATAATTTAAACTGCATCAAAATATAACACAATTGATACAGTAGTTGTATCAGTGATTATTTTATTTTGCATTTAATTAGGGATCGACTGTAACGTTTTGTTTTCAAAATATAGGATTCGGCTTCTCTGCAAGATGTTCAAAATATCTGCAAATTATCCTATCGTGGGTGTTTATTTAAACTTAAGTATAGTTGAGCAATCTATACATTTTCCTTCTTTTGTTTTTCCTTGTTTTCTCAGTTTTAGTTTACGATTTAACCATTTGGACGAAGGCAAAGTGATATATCTATTATATGCCTAATGATAATATTATAAAGTTAATCATACCTTCAATCAATTCTTTTCTCTCTTTGTTAATGCCTTCTCCAACCCTTGTGTTAGAAAAAAAGTAAAGTTGTGGACACATTCGTTGTTTAATTTTAATATTATTAACACTACGAACTAACTGGTCAATCATTTTAACATATCATTGTAACGGTTACTTTACTGAGTTAATTGATTGCAATGGAAGATAACTACTGAAATGTTAAAATTGTCGAAGCCGCAACCTGTCCTGTTTTCCCGAAAGTGTAATCATCGGTTGATACTTTCACAATTGCGTAATTTTGTGTGGAAGAATCTGTTTACCTTTCCAGAGCATGTCAGATAATTCGTAGTTTCCGACTGAGTTCGAGTTGTTAAGTTTTGAATTTTGAGAATTGTTTTGTTTTGTCTTATGTCCATATTGTTGTCGGTTTCTCGTTTTTTTTTTTTTTTTTTTTATTGTTCAAAGATATATCTCCATATAATTTTTTGTATTTATGTTCTGACATAAACTATGTGACTGTTACTAACACATACTCACTTTGTATAGTTTGATCCTTCATTTTTAGAGCTTAATCTAGTCTCCTAATATGGTTCATCTTTGACGCACAGTTTTTGCAGCTAAAACTCTTTGTGCAATGTTCACATGCCACAATGTTGTCTTTCAATCCGAATATTAATTGGTCTGTTTTCACCTCTTTGTTGACTTTGGCTTGAAAGGATTCTGTAAAATACGAGAAAAGTCAAATACAATCGAAACATATCAAAAGTTACTATATCGGGTTTTCAACTTCAATAAGAAGTTGGAAAATGAAAATAATATTTGTTGTCACATATGTATTGTTTGAGTTTTTTTTCCATTTGGTGTCAAAATATTCAACCTGTGTAATCCACCATTGGTTTAGTTTATTTGTTCTCGTCCTTGAAAGGTATTATATTGACGTTCGATTGTCCACAAAAACACATTAATCAACCAATCAGTGTCGGTTGAACAAGTATGTTAAACAAATAGAATATTATGTTAGAGTTTAATTTTCAATTAGTCAAAATTAGTGAACTTAACTTCATTTGATACCTGGTTATCCTTTTATAAATTTTAATTTTACGACGCAAGCTAACCGAAAATATGTTACCCAATGACGTTATATTAACAATTTATTAAGTTTGAATATTCATATAGGTAATATTAAAAGAAGATGTATCATGAATTACTATCTAACCAGGTACAAAGTTTGTACATGTAGTTTTTTTCAGAATTTTTACCTTATTTCACATCAACCAATTACGAATTAATATTCATTGATTTGAAATGAGAGATCTAAATTAACCTAAATAAGAAATGAAAGAATGCTGAACTATAAGTTGTTTACAATTATCAATGGATTAAACACTCATTGTTTTGGGTTTTAAATTGTTGGAAAGTATAAGTCTAAATAAAATATAATGTGTCCACTCTTACATCAGACTATCTCAAATGTAGAAGGAACATTGTCTTACAGGAACTTATGATTCCTTTGCAGCATCTGAGTTGACAACCCGAGATTCGGTGGTGTTTGTGCATATAGTGTTCTATGTGATGGTTTGTCACCGGTTTTTTTTTGGTTTGTTTTTTTATCGTCGTTTGTATTTTTGTCCATGATATTATCTCTCTTTATTTTACCGATGATTTGCTAATGCCTTTTTTGGTATTAGTATCATTTACCTCTTTTTACTATAATAACTGAATATTTGACCTGTAAAAATCATCACCAAATGCAATGTTATTTTATGTTTCCGGATGATTGTGTTTATGCCTCATTTAATATTCCTAATCATCAGATGTCGGAGAATAAAAAATTGATATGCTTTTATATTTTATTTAGGGGCCAGCTGAGGAACACCTCCGGTTGCAGAATTTTCTCGCTGCGTTGAAGACCCATTGGTGGCCTTCGGGTGTTGTCTGCTATTCGGTCGGATTGTTGTCTCTTTGACATATTCCCAATTTCCATTCTCAACTTGATCGTAAAATCTATATGAATCAACAACTCTGTAAACGAAATTCAAGACTAAAAGCTGTTTAATATATTGTGTTATAAGGAAATAACACGATAAAATTGAATAGTGTTTGTTTGTGTGATGCCCATGACTTCCAGAATTCCTCTACATAAATCGCATAGGTAATATAAAATATGACTTGTTTTAATAATGACCCTGACCTCAAGAATTACCATTACAAGTATTTACCTTCTTCTTCTGGTTTGGTCATTATTAGAACAGAAGCAGACAAGTCCTCTGGTTCAGTGGATTTAATGCTGGACACATTTATAATTTTGCCTATAAGATTTTTCACAGCCACTTCCAGTGATGAGTAGGATCTAAAAACACATCTTTGTGTTGTTGTGTGTATTATCAATCTACTACTTGTCTCATTATACACGAAGTCAATGGAAAATTCGTCATGAAAAGAAGATAGGTTGTCTTTGATACTTGATGAAATCAATGCTACGTTCCATTTGGATGGACATGACAGTGTCCATTCGACGTAAAGTAACTGAGTATCTGTAGATAATATAAAAGTCGTTGTAACATAGACAGTTAGAATCATACTTCCTTTCGTTGTACGTTGTACTTACTAGGTGAAATTAAAAAAACCTAGAATTTAAAATTGATACTATAATTCAGAAGAACATTAGTTAAGGACCAAAATAAGTTGAAAATATTAATAGGTAATGGAGCTCCTTTTCGAGATATTCTATTTTAAAAAAAATGGCGGCAAACGGCTGACCTGGACTTATATTTGTATTGGTATTATTTGGGTCTCAAATTCAAAGAACAGAAATCTAGAATCTGCATAAATTTTGGTAAATGACCATTTATGAGCTATTGAAGTCATATTTGAAAAACAAAATTGGTGCTATGGGGCAAAATATTTCACTTTGTATTGTAGGAAAGTCCTAACATCTGACAAAAATTCTTAAACCAGACCTAAGTACATCCTTAATCGAACAAGAATGATAAATATTTGTGTTTCTCATATTGACTAGTGTTATAACGTCCATGGATAAGAGAAAATTTTAATGAAATGGTTAAAATCGAATGACCAACTAAATATGTGTTTAAACTTTATCTAATTTGAATCTTTATATTTTTGCCTTTACTCAATTTGAAAAAAATATTGAAATCTTATTATGTGACTATGTATAGTACCTTTAACATCAGGTGGCCTTTCTTCAAGTTCAGTATAAACTAGGTCATTCGGTAGTCCCTTTATTTTTAACAAACATTTCAAGTTGTCAACATCTACAAAAATCTCATCTGAAATGAGGAAAGATAATGTAATCATACGTAATGACTTACTATAGGAAAACAAGTACGTAACTACCTCATACATATTATGTTCAAATAACAAATTTTATCACATATTTGTTACGAAAACATTTTGCATATTAAATAACCGCTAAAGCCAACTCATATTGCTGCCCGGGGCAAAAAGTGGTTATTGGTTATTGTACCCCGATTTCAAATGACGTGACATCATAACGTCCTTAACGACAATGGCGAACAATGACGGTGTTTGTATTTAAAATTATGAGAATTCTGCTATAATGGTCACTAGTAACAATGTCTAACCACCTATTAATAATTAAGCCCCAATCATGACAATTATCGCTTCTGTGTTTTATCATATTCAAAACAATGGGAAATATTACAATTTGGTATACAATAAATGAATAAAATAATGGAAAATTAAAACTCTTTTAAGATTTTATTTGTTGTGGTTAATACAATAGTTATAATTGAACGTTTTCTTTTCTGCAGAACTAAAATATTTGATAAATAGATAATAACATGACTTTTCCATATTGGCCCTAGTATCATCCCTTGGCTAATACCTGCACTCGGCTAAAGCCTCGGGCTGATATGGAAGTCTTGGGTGATAATATCACCAAGGAAAAATGAGGTATTTTTCCTTGGCAATATTTTGAATAGTTTTGTTTAAAATAAATCTATATTTTCTTTATTTCTATAAGGATGAATTAAAGTGTTAGAATGTCAACATGTCAAAACTGAGTAAGGGCTTATTGCAAATGTTTCACATCTCAAAGAAAACATTATTAGACAGTCTTTCTTAATTCTGGATTAGGGATTAAGGTAAACTTGAGATAAAGCTATTAGCACCTTCAAAATATAACAATAAGACTGTAATTAGCTATTTCCTATTTAAGATTTGATACAATAGAAGTGTTATATTTTAGTTACATAATTTATACTTTAACTATACATTGTAATTGATAAAAAGGTATCTATGGGACCATATGTTCAATAGTAAGAAAAAAATAATTACCCTCCCCTTTTTGGGAGTTATGTATTTTGATTGGTCAAGTAACTATGATTTATTTTGAATGATTGTTCAGATTTAAGGAGATTCAGAATAGAAAGGGACTGGAGATATCTTACTTTGTGTAATTGGAAGACTGGATAATTTCAGGTTTTGTGCACATCATGGTGACTTAGTTGCCAATTCGTATACGAATATTGACATGCGATCAAGCACGGCCATAAAGTATATCACCAAAGAAAAAGCTATTAGCACCTTCAAAACATCATTATAAGACTGTAATTACCTATTTTCTATTTAAGATAAGATACAATAGAAGTGTTATATTTTACTTAATTCTTAGTTATGCCCTTTTCTTTTATATGATTACAGATGTTGGATTTCACTTAATCCTTGGTCAAGATTTTTTGACTACTCATAAGGCAAACATAATTTTTCAAATCGTATTGTTTCATTTCATGATGATTTCACCATTGCTGCCTTAGAGTCTGGAAATAATTTAGAAAGATATTTCATTGCAAAAACAAACAAAACCCTGACTTTGAAAGCACATACAGAAAACGACATTCAACTTTCAATAAATAAATTCCCAACAAATACAACAGTGCTGTTAGAGCCACACGATAATTTGATAAACAGACAAATTTTAGGTTCTAATTGTCTCAGTGTAGTCAAAGATGCAAAAGTGTACTATAGAGTGCTAAATCCAACAAATGAAGACATTATCATAAAGGCAAATTCACCTATTTCAAAAGTTTGGAAGTCAGCCACAAAACCAATCTGTGCCTTAGATGACAGTTTAAAATCTGATGTTCAGTTTCAAGACCCCATTAAAGAGGCATTAAATCTTAATGTTAAAATTGATTCCGCTAACATTACAAAAGAACAACACCAAAAACTTCTAAAATTAATAGGAACAAATAGGAATGTTTTTGCAAAAGATGCGTCTGAATTAGGCAAAACAGACTTGCATTATCACAATATTGACACTACAAATGAAGCACCAGTTAAGTCTAAACGGTTTCAATATTCACCAAAAATGCAAGAAGTTATAGAGACACAAATAAAAAATCTCAAAGAAAATGACATCATAGAAGAATCAATGTCTCCTTACCATAGCAGTGTAATCTTAGTGAAAAAACCAAACAATACATACAGATTCGTTTTAGACTTTCGAAAATTGAATGAGGTCACTAAAAAAGTTTCTTTCTCAATTCCTAAAATAGAAGAGGTTGTTGATACAGTTGGCTATTCAAGAGCAAAAATTTTCAGTTCGCTTGATCTTGCTAGTGGATTTCATCAGGTGCCACTTGATGATCAGTCAAAACACAAAACAGCTTTCATGACACCACAAGGACAATACCAATTTAAAAGATTGTGTTTTGGTTTAACAAATGCATCTGCAACATTTCAAATGTTAATGACTAAAGTCTTACAAGAACTAAATTGGAAGGTTGCACTTATATACATAGATGACATATTAGTGTTTTCCAAAAACTTTGATGAACATCTTGAACATTTAAATCTGGTATTTCAAAAACTGAAACAAGCAAATGTCATTTTGCGGCAAAAGAAGTAAAATATTTAGGACACGTTATCTCTGAATATGGCATACAGGTGGACAAATCTAAAACAGTTGCAGTTTCTGAATATCCCATACCAAAAATAGTCAAACAATTACGTAGCTTTCTGGGTATGTGCAACTATAACAGAAAGTTTATTCAAAACTACAGTAAAATTTGTTCCTCTCTTACAACACTATTAAAGAAAGATGTAAAATTTGATTGGACAACAAAACAAGATGATGCATTCAATACATTAAAACAAAAACTGACAACTGCACCAATTCTTGCATTTCCTGGCTTTGAAAAAGAGTTTTTCCTGTCAATAGATGCGTCAGATTCAGCTATTGGATATGTATTAGGTCAAAAAGATAATGAAGGACTAGAAAAAGTTATTGCATATGGAGGTAGAGGTTTAAGAGATCAGGAAAAACGTTGGCATATCAATCACAAAGAAGGTTTAGCTCTAATTGAAGCTATAAAAACTTTCAAACCATATATAGCAAATAATCAGTTAACAGTTTACACTGATAGTATAACGGTGCGATGGCTTAATAACTCAAAAGATGCTACTGGACGACTTGGGCGTTGGTCTTTGTTTCTACAGCAGTACACTTTCGACATTGTTCATAGACCAGGTACCCAGAACCAAAATGCTGATGCATTGTCACGAAGAGATTATCAAGTAGATAGTCAAGACAAGGAATACCAATCCGATGATGACCTTCCAGAGATTGGTTCATTACATGCTGAAAGAAAGGAACATATAGCGGTCACCTTTGAATTTGGCTGGGAAAACAGCACCCGGATCCCTGAAGTTCTAGCTATTGATGAGGAACAATTAAAAGATCCTGATGAGATGTTACCAACACGTCAAACCTTGTACCAGCTACAAAGAAACTGTCCACATTCCGAGAATTCAAGAAAATTTCCTCCAGGCCACAATTTTGTAATTCAACTTTCTGTTCCAGCTTTCCTGCGTTATGAGGTGATGTTATGTTACCATGATAGTAAAATGGCAGCGCATCCAGGTGTTGAAAGAAACCATGCATCCTTATGGTTAAAATACTATTGGCCAAATATGTATTCCGACATAGACAAGTATATCATATAGATATAAGAAGATGTGGTATGAGTGCCAATGAGACAACTCTCCATCCAAGTCAAAATTTATAAATGTAAACCATTATAGGTCAAAGTACGGTCTTCAACACGGAGCCTAGGCTCACACCGAACAGTAAGCTATAAAGGGCCCCAAAATTATTAGTGTAAAACCATTCAAACGGGAAAACCAACGGTCTAATCTATATAAAAACGAGAAACGAGAAACACTTATGAACCACATCAACAAACGACAACTACTGAACATCAGATTCCTGACATAGGACAGGTGCAAACAAATGCAGCGGGTTTAAACGTTTTAATGGTACCAAACCTTCACCCTTTTTCTGAAACAATAGTGTAACATTACAACATAGAAAAACACACTATAAAATATCAACTGAAATAGCTTAACTCAATCAAAGGACATATTAACACCATTGAACATACACTGAACAAATAAATTTGACCTATGATACAATGTAAATTCAAAATAAATAAACTAAGGGAAGAATAATAAAAGTAACATATTATATCGGTATGAAATGTTAAACAATTTAAGAAAACAATAAGCTCGAACAAAAGTATCAGCCATTTGCAATAACTTTAAACACAGGTAAATAAAATGTTAGAACATGTGTGCAGTGTAAGAAATCAAAGAACTCTAAACATCAGAAGCCAGGACCCTAACTCCTTTGCCAATTGAAAATGTGTTTGAAAGAATGCATATGGATTTTTAGAGCCATCAACAACACCTGACAGACATAGATACCTGCTCTTGGTTGTTGATAGTTCCTCAAAATGGTGTGAGGCGTTTCCTTTAAAATCAATGGAAGGAAAGTTGGTTGCTAAGGTACTATTTAATGAAATAATATGCCGCTGGGGAAGTCCGCGTTGTATCATATCTGACCGTGGCGCCAATTTCATGTCCAAGCTTGTTTAAGCTCTTTGCGAGTTATGTGATGTTATTAAACATTATACAAGTAGTTATCATCCTCAAACCAATGCTGCATGTGAAAGAATGAATTCTATAAAATCCAATCCCTTCGGTCATATTGTAACAAAGAACATACAGATTGGCCAGATTATATACCTCAATCATGATGGCATATAGATCTATACCTGCAACACAATCTACTCAGTTCTCACATTTTGAGATACTGTTTGGACAGCCAATGAGGCTGCCTATTGAAGTGTCCTTAATACTAAAACAAACCATGCCAAGGAAACTAAACAACATGTATATGAATTGGTAATCAGATTAAAACTCTACCGTGAAGTCGCAGCTAAAACCAGAAAGAAAAACAAGAAAATATACCACTCAACATGACAAAAAGCTGTACAACCAACATTTCTTGCAGGAGCAAAAGTATGGCTATATTGTAGTATGACACCAAAGGCATGTCTCACAAATTAGTTCAAAGATGGACAGGTCCTTACCGAATTCTGTATAAAGGGCCAAATAATACCTTTAGGATTAAAAACACAGAAACACAAAAAGAGGTTAAGGCATTAGTACATGCTAAGAGACTGAAAGATTATCATAATCCGCAAGACCGGCCAAATTATTTGCTCCCTGAATATGAAGACATTTTACTTGATGCAGCGGAGCAAGATGATAACGAAGCACATGTTGAGCGTAATAATGAACTTAGTGAATCACAAAACATGCAAAATGAAGACAATAATCAGACACAAAATGAAGTTCAGACTCAAAGTTCAGTTCAAAATGATACTACTATTCCTGACAAACATAATTCGCAGGTCAAAAGTTCACAAAAATCAAACCAAGGGACACTACAAAATCAAAATAGATTACAAAACTCTCAGAATATTCCATTTCAACCCGACAAAATTGAAAAACTTGTTGAGTAGAGTCTTTATCAGGGTAAACCTATATACAAAGTCAAATTCACTGAAAAGCCAGGAACTAGTTGGCAAGATGGTTCACGTATTCCAGAAAATTTAAAACAGGATTACCATAGACAATACAATGCAAAAGAACGAAAACGAAAACGTCCAGGGAAACACAAGTTTTTCGAGTCAGCTAAAATTCATTTGGTTCAAGTCATACAATCTAATAAGGCATTTCAAAAAACAAAACCAAGTTCATTTCAAAACAAGGGAAATTGTCAACAATTCAGTCAAGTACCTAATCAAAGAATTGTAAGCGTTCGATTAGACAAAGATCAAAAAGAGTCCAGATATTTAATAAAGTATTCAAATGGTAATGTCTGTCAAGGCCCAAGAAGTACTCTATTTATGAGTGATGATTTAAGGCCTGATGTTTTCAGGCAGTTCTTAAAAGTTCTCAAACAAGAAGAAAATATGTGTGCAAATTCTCAAAATCCAGTACAACCAAATGATTTTGTTCCAGTATCACAGTTTGATATTGAAACAATGAAGTTTTTGCATCACTTTACACTGCACGTTTATCTAGCAATTGTTTCAACGTTCAGTCGCATATAAAGAACAGACTAAATTCTATATCAAAAAGATATTTTTATCGAGATTCCTTTTTGGTTATAAAAGACCAATACAATTGAGCGAAATGTTAGAATTATACAATATTTATTTCTGTGAAATAAAATTGATCAGTTACAAATGTGTATCGAGTGTACTTGTGTAACTATTAAAAAGACTGTTGATGCAGCACACAAATAAGTATTTGGCCTCTAGCAGCCTCATTTTAGCTTTTCAATGATACAGCAATCGTTGATCGACGGAAAATAAAGATATTTCTCTTATGGTTGTGGCCTGTTATCTATTTCTTGCATGAATAGATATTTCTCGTATCACACTGCACGGAGTGTGATTCGAAAAAGTGATACGAAAATCTCCGTTAATTTTATTTGCTTATTCAGCATCACAAGACGATTTTACGGCATTTTCATTGGTTATTCGATAGGTCAATGATGACTTTCAAAGGTTACGATGTACATTTCGCCCATGGCAACGGACATTGCGAATTCTTCAATAATATATAAAACTCTCACACATGTCACCTAACATTTTTCTTTTGGTGTCTCATATTACATTCTGAAGCGTACAAAAGTCTTAAAATGACTGATGTTAAAGTTTGACACCGGAAAAGAACATATGTCGTCATACTGGCATGTGCAAAAGACTAAACGATCATACTTGTGCAATGCCAAAATAAATGTATCGACAGACAGTAGGATAGTTAGGAGTTTAACCTCTTTATAGATCAAAATGAACGTGGGTGTGTCTTTAAACATCCCGTTTGAAAAGAATACAAATTTAGTTATGTTTTAATTTGCTGATGACAAAATCGATATTAGTGCCAATGTAAACTATATTCAAAGATCTAATTACAACATTGGTAAGATAACCTGAACTAATAAGTTTATTTAAAGGTTCGATGAGTTTACATGGATCACATAGTGATTTCCGCGCTTTAAGTACAATATTACCGTAAAATTTAGGATGTGAAATACCGTTTTTAATCAGTTTTATACAGGTACAGCCAAATTTACTAATCAAATCTTTGTATCTATGAAAGAACTTAGCAAAAGTTTTACGTAATTTATGGTAACGAAATCCCTGACTTAATAATTTACTAGTGATGCATTGATTACTTTCGTTAAAATCTATGACATCACTACACACACGGGCATAACGAACGAGTTGGGATATATACACACCGTATGATGGAGCCAAAGGAACATCGCCGTCTAAAAAGGAAAATTAACAATAGGGAATGAAAATCGTCTCTTTTGTCGTAAATTTTCGTATGGAGTTTTCTTTAGAGATTGAAATGTCCAAGTCCAGAAAATGACAACTACTGCTGTTTATGTTAGATTTAGTTAAAGTAAGTTCTATTGGGTAAATTTCGATAGTATATTTAGAGAACTCTGGATTATTTAACGAAAAATATCATCTAGATAACGGAAGGTATTGTTGAATGTATCAACGAAATGTAACAATGAAGTGTCTTTACTGAGTTTGGTCATAAACTGAGATTCATAGCAATACAGGAATAAATCTGCTATTAAAGGGGCGCAGTTAGTGCCCATAGGAATACCTACTACCTGTCGATAAACTTTATCGCCGAAACGTACATATATGTTGTCCAGGAGAAAATTTAAAGCTTCAATCATATCTTCACATTTCAAGTAAGTGTATCTAGCATACTTTCCTTTTCGTTACAGCAAATAAATTTGTAATGAGATTTTCAAAGACCATTTAATTAAATATGAAAACTTGTTCTTGATAAGATTGTGTGGAAGTGTAGTATAGAGTAGAAAAATCATAGCTGTCAACAGAATTAAAAGGACCATCAAAAGCATGTATTTTATCTAAAACCTCTAGAGAATTTTAACACTCCAAAAATAATTAATACCATTATTTTCATAAGCTTTATTACAAAAGTTAATAACAAGTTCTTTGATAGTAGTAAGGAGGTAGTTAGAAGAACTGATAGATTAGTAGTAGAACACTTACTAAATGCGGAGATGAAACGGAATTTAAATGGTTTTTGTGCAATTTAGGTAACCAGTACATAGTAGGGACTTTCAAATGTTCGGATAGTCTAGACTACCTGTGATTGCTGCATACAGAGGTGTTGAATAATTCTTATATCTGGATATCATTACATGCACATCTAACGCCTTGCAAAAATAACCACAAAATAATCTATGTCGTCGCATTAACAAGGAATAGCTTATTTCTAATAATAAATAAAGAAATGTTTTCTTTGAATGCGGTAAGGTGTACTGAATATTGCGTCATTTGTTCCATGGTTCATTTCCTATAAATCTGACTTCATATTTAATGAGAACACTTTGAAAACGTCTTATCAACATAAAAATACAAACTTACGATTACAATGCTTTGGACTTTAGTTATAGAGGATATATCATGAAAGAACACAATTCTTGATCAGTTCCGTATCTGTACATTGTTTGTCAGTAACTAGATATTTTGTTAGTGGTCATATGACCTATCTTGTATTAGTACACTAAAATGGATTAAATACAATTAGTATTGGGATGAAGATATGTTAACATTTTCATTACAAAGATATTAAGGAATCGTTCTTTTATTATACACAAGGATTGCCATTATATCAATGAAAATGATTTTAAAATAGTCTGATGATAAGGAAACGGCTATCCAAAAAATAATGTGATACTAAACAGTTTTAACTTTTAAGATAAAAACGGTCTTGTTTTATAAAGAAACACATCATTCTACGCAATTCTGCCAGAATGTCTACATAGACAACTAGAGACTTAACAACACGAACCTTACACAAAAGGGGCCATCCCAGCTTCTCCGCTGGGGTAAACAGATCCCGCTTAACATGTGGGAACCGTAGTGTTGCTTATGTAAGTGAAAATCCGATGAAAAATCAAACTCGGTTATGTTATATTCGAGGAAAGAGGACAGGATTTAACTTACGACAATTGGAACATATCCGTGGTTATCTGGAGCATAAATATTCTATAACGGTGAACCTACTCATGATGGCGTACGTAAAACTTTTAAAGGAAAGATTTTAACTTTATCAATTGGAACCATTGGTTTAATAACTTCCTTGTAAGTCCTTGTATCAGACTTTATCACATTTGTGGATAAAACAAATCGTCATTAGATTGTGGGCTCGAATCATTAATGACTATTTTTTTCTCATTGTTGAAGGCTGTTTGAAGTTTACCCTGATATTACTTGGACTTCCAAAATAACAATACGAATGAAAGATTGTTCAGGCATATAAAGAAACACGTCTAGAAATAGCACAGACATCTAAAAGTGTCACAGCAGGTTTTTTCTCTGTAAAATGACATATGTCTACATTTTACATGTAAATGAATCATATTACATAATTGAACATCATAATTAAAGATTGTTGCATATGTAGTTAGGAAGATCGATTAAAAGTATAGAGTATGTACATTGAGCCATTCCTTTAAAGTAACAGATTTCAAGATTTATATTTATGTTGATCGTTAAACGAATTTATCATTTTCCAAAAGAATCGTCATAAATCAGTCCAATATGTTTCGAGTAATGACACTTTTATGTCTTGTATACGCATTTTGTGAAGCTGGACGGTGCAAAGATGGTAAGTCGTAAAAGTGAATTAATGAATTTAAGATTTTTCTCTTTATTGGAGGCCTTGCGGTGACCTGTAATTGCTTATGTCAACATCATTTGAACTCTGGTGGATAGTTCTCTCATTGGCAATTATACCACATCTCCCTATCTTTATAGTAGTGGAATGATTATTTAAATTACCCATAAATATCGTTTTTTTTCGTCCTGGTTCATGCAAAAAATTACAACAGTAAAGAAAGAAAGGAATAAGATACGTCTCATATGCATGAATATTTGCTACACGCTGTGATGAGTAACCTGCACCTTTTGTATAAATTCATTCTGCAATTGTAAAACTAAGACAGCATTTCTTGTTTAAGTTGACTATTACACTACTGAAACTAATTGAAATCAATGATCGAAAGAGAACTGTTTGTATCACAAGATAAACGTAGATCCAATGGAAGAATTCTCGTTGATAACAATAACAATACGATGATTGATAACACACCTTTGTTCTATTCTCGGCAGGTAATTTCAGAAACTAGTAAGAAACTACCTCCCGCTGGCAAAACTGATCGTAGGTTTATTTGACCATTCTTTTTATAATATTTTAAGTTATGTTCTCCTGAAATATTAAAGTATTTACAAATTCTAGGAATTCAATTGTTTTTGTTCAGACATTCCTGATGCACGTGAATCAAGGAAAGCGCTTGATACTCACCAAACTTATTGTGCACTGGGACGACACCGCTGCTTTTTAGATGTTCGTAATATTTTGATGAAAGTCAATTCTCCAATCCTATATTTCAGATAACAAAAAGAACCAAATTTGAACCGTTGCTAAGCAATATTTCTGTTGTTAGGTTGTTCATCAGCATTTTTACACTAAAGTTGGACGCACTTTTCTTTTGTAACATCAATATTTTCTTGAATAGCCAATCTTATTTGCAGTTGTGATAATTTGTACATATTAAGCAAGTCATACGTGATTATTTTAATATTTGATGGAATCCATAGCAAGGTATCCATCCTTTCATCATAACAAAAAAATCATTGTTTTCTAAAATTTCTATACAAATATAGAAATAAGAAGTTGTGGTATGATTGCCAATGAGACAATCAAAAATATGAATATAAGCTTATTTGGAGATGGGGCAAAACACACCCCTTATCATACTATGTTCGTTAGAAATTATTAAGACATTAAGCTCTCATATGCTAAAGTTACCTTACGTTGAAATGTTATTTTCTTATGTCCCTTTCAGTCATTTGATTCATACATTCAAGTATTTATAAATACTTGGCTTTCATTTTCTTGGGATTGAACAGTTCCGATGAAGGCAAATCAAGAAAACGCTTAAGCCGCACTTTTAATCCAAAACAGAAACTTATATTACTTGGGCTTCAACAATTACAATACGAAGGAAAATTTTTCAGGCATAAACTGAAACACGTCTAGTAATAGCACAGACATCTAAAATTGTCTCAGCTGGGTTTTTCCTGTAAAATAATACATGTCAAGGATTTCATGTAAATGAATCATATTACATAATTGGACATCATAATCAAAGATTGTTGCATATGCTATTAGGAAAATCGATTAACAACAAAGAACATTTACAGTGAGCCAATCTATTGAAGTAATAGATTTCAAGATTTTTATTTATGGTGACCGTTTTTATCATTTTCCAAAAGAATCTTCATTAATCAGTCCAGTATGTTTCGAGTAATGCCACTTTTATGTCTTGTTTACCAATTTTGTGAAGCTGGACAGTACAAAGACAGTTAGTCTCTAATGTACTAGTAAACATATATTTAATTTGAAGGTATTAAAGTAAATATCTTGTTCATGAAAGAAATTATATTACGTGAAAAGAAAAATTGATTCATATGAACATGTTTTGCGGAATATGACATTATCATTAGCAAATAAATTGACGAACACTCCAAATCAGGTTAACTATTCAAGATTGGACATTTTGAGTGAGTTTAAACTCGCATGGCGGGTGATCCATGCATAGCAGCAGACACTAACGAGGTCATCATGCAAAGGAAAACAATGGTAGTTGTAACATTTTGTAATTTGAAATCTCCGTGCATATAAAATAAATCCATGTGTCAGGCATTTGAAAGTGACTACAAACTGTCGCCAAGAAACATTACAATGATTTCATACCTTGTGTTTGTATGTAACTGGAAGCGTCACTATTTCCAAGGAAAAGAATAAGAAGCAAGGTTATCATAGAAAGTTAAAAATGATTCCAACAAGAACATTTTTATTTCTTGTGCTGGCATTATGTGATTTTGGTTTGTGTGAAAAAGGTTAGTCTATTCATGTATCAGTAAAATGATGTGTTCGTTCTTAATTATTTTATACATTTTGATGTGATGAAAGATACATTACTGTAAGCCAATTTAATAGTAGCTGCAAGTCTAAGTTATACCAATTTCAAACATATATCATTCTTTTTTTTTGTAATATAATAGGGTGGTAATTCGACAAATAATGTGTCAATATTTTCTTCGTCAGTAATGATTGTGTCCAAAAATTCGTATTATCACAGTGTCACTAATGTTAAACCAATTCCTGCCAGCAATAACATAATTTTCTCTTCTATGTAAGTTTTTGAATACAAACAAAATACTATGTTATGCGTCAAGTCGAGTTTTCAAATTATTAAATCTTCGTATTGAATTGTACCTTCTATTTAAAAGATTTTGTATAAGTCATTACATTGTACCTAAACATGAGATATGTCTACATGTTTTGGTAGACATTTATATGAATCATACTCTTACTTCATCCAGTTGCTTACAAAATTATTGGCAATGATTGCTTAATTTTATTTTTTACTATTTGATTTTTATGTGTATTTCACCCACATATAAATAGATTTGTCAATTATAACCAATGTATTCTTTTGGATTCATCTATATTGTTGTTGAGATATCCTAGCATGAACAGATTGGGGAGTTTTTTAAGAAAGTTGAACAAAACCATTTGGAATCTAAACTTCACATTCATTTTTATGACATGTGAATGTCATTTTAATATCCAGAATAAATATATAGTACCAAATCATTTTCATAATGAACAACACAGAGTAATTCAAATACAAGTTTGATTGCCACAGTTCAAGAGTTGAAGTTATTGAATTTCCTATTCCTGACCTAAATCTAGCTCCAGTACTAGTATTTGAAACAGTTTTATGGGATTTTATTGCATAATTATTCAATAGATATAGGAAGATGTGGTGTGAGTGCCAATGAGACAACTCTCCATCCAAATAACAATTTATAAAAGTAAACCATTATAGGTCAATGTACGGCCTTCAACACGGAGCCTTGGCTCACACCGAACAACAAGCTATAAAGGGCCCCAAAAGTACTAGTGTAAAACCATTCAAACGGTAAAACCAACGGTCTAGTCTATATAAAAACGAGAAACGAGAAACACGTATAAATTACATAAACAAACGACAACTACTGTACATCAGATTCCTGACTTAGGACAGGTGCAAACATTTGCAGCGGGATTAAACGTTTTAATGGTACCAAACCTTCTCCCTTTTTCTGAAACAATAGTATAACATCACAACATAGAAAACACACGATAAAACATCAATTGGAAGGCTTAACTCAATCAAAACGTAAATTAACACACTATGAACGAATAAATTCGATCTGTGATACCTGAAAGTAAATACATAGTTAATAAAATATTAGGGACAAACATTCAAGGCCAAAAGCAAACAAACAAGTCCAAATAAAGCCATGGCAAGACACCACCGCGAAATATTTAACCCTTAGAAAATAATCACTTTTGAAAAACCGGTTTTCATAATATATACAGGTAAATGAAAATAACTTTGTCGTTTTAGGTATACTTTTTCTGTCTATATAAAATCTTCCAATAACTAGGAATACCAAGAAAGGTCTGTCATATAAATACATAATTTAACACTAGATACATAAGGGTAAATATCAACAATAAAACTTCCTGTACAGATCAAAGGAGAATAATCTTGATGTTCATACAAATGTAGTATGAAGAAGTGAAAATTAGTAGATATTCCAAATAATCAAAGCTGGTATACAGACAAGATCCATATTAATATAAAATAACAAAAAGTATTAAAAATAGTATCAACAGGTCGAATTAAAAGAAAGTACGATTTGAGAGTACTCAAGTCAGTTTATTACTTTTCTAATATCGTAAAAAGGAAATTAATTTAAAAAATACATGAGATTTTGAAACTCTAATAATATATCTTTTTGAAATAAAAGAATATGATTTTAATGACACACAGCCAATAAACAAGTTGTCCAAATATACCAAAATACAAGGAAATTTAACAAAGGGAAGTCCCTTAAAACTGACGAAATGAAAAGTAAGTAACAATCTAAACGAAAAATAACTGGTATATTCCTGACATGTTACAGGCAATTTTAGCATTTAATTCATGATGATGCTTGAGTGTTCATATTTATTATCATTTGACTTTATCAATTTGGAGGAGATATATCCAATAAAGCTCGACAATTTTCCCGCAATCATTTTGATTCACCGAAAATGGGGAGTTTCTTACTTCAAAATATTATTTCATTCCAAGTTTTACTCGCAATTGAATTTTAAACCTTCAGCAAACAAAAATATGAAGTGTCATGTAGCATTAGCATAATGTTCCGTGTGAGCCAAGGCTCCGTGTTGAAGGCCGTACTTTGACCTATAATGGTTTACTTTTACAAATAGTGACTTTGATGGAGAGTTGTCTCTTTGGCACACATTCAACATCTTCGGAATCTAATTAAGATTATTCTCAAAATTTTCAAGAACTTTTTTTTACCTTCCATTGGTTCATTGTATTGGTCCTTAGAAAAATCAAACTTTCGGTGACCTTGAATCTGACTATCATACGAATATGTCTCAATTCTTTTACTCTAGAGCAAACAGCAGCAGACATGCTTGACGGCTACGACACAAAAAACTCTATAGCGTCTGCTGAAAGGGAACGCACAAAGACAAGTTATAAAAGGCAGAAATATTCTTGACTGGAAGAAATTCCTGTATGATAAAGAAAACAAACAAGGTCTCCTTAATTTCAGTGGTAGTTTTATTCCTCAAACTTTGACAAACCCCTGTGATTCCACCTGGTTGTCAGTTTTACTTAGCCAGAACGTTTGGAAATCCTGAAATTTTCAAACTCGTTTCAAATACTACTGTTAATGACTGTCCTGTCGTTAATGACTCTGATACGGATGTGATTGTTCTGTGTTTACACTACTATACAAACAGATGACACAAACAAACAAGTTGTAGGTCCAGATGGAGAACATAAGCAGTGTATCGTGTGTAAAGGACAGGCGAATAATTGTTTTGCCTATTAACAAACTATGTGGCTGCCTTTTTCCAACTATTTGTAAACAGCTGCCTGTTGAAAACCCCCTTAACGCATGCGACACAAGTAAGTTCTTGTTTGGAGTTGGTAAAAGTCAGTCTACATGACTTTTAAGGATACGGACGACGATTTCAGTTGTTTACCGATCTTCGAGAGTCCCGACAAAGATTGAAGCCCTTGTATGTATAAGATTGTTAGTTACAAAGCTCAGTATGATCAGAAAAATGAATTATTTCTTTGTTATATCTATGAAATGTGGGTCAGGCTTGCCACCAGTAAAGATGAAAGTCTGGTCAGGTTGCTTCATTGTGAAGCGTCACTGAAACAGCAGGTTTTAAGATTTTTTTTCAAACTAATATTTGGACACATTGCTAAAACCTCTATGTCATCACGGATGGCGAGAGGACGATAATACATTTGACAACGTGTTAATTGAAAGGCATATATTAACAGAATTCTTGCAAGATCTTTTGTGTTCATATAAGGGGAAATCTCCACGTAAAAAAAAGTCATGTGGCTGTTTACAACAAAACCTTACATATGCGGAGCTGTGCACCGGTCAGGGGTCAGAATTATGTAGAAATTCTCAATCAAATTCTTTAGCTGATGAAACAGAAGAAACTCCTGGCTGAATTATTTTATTTGGACCTCTTCGACGGTATTGGCTTATTGAAATTGTATGTGAGGTATTTATTGGTTTGGGATTTTATGAATTACATGCATGAACTTTTGGTACATACGCGTTAAAGGTAGTAGGCTTCCATTAAAAATAATATTTATCAATTATTCCAGAGTTTGAATGTAACCAGGCAAAGTAACTACTGTAACATCTATGGAATGTGTGTTGATTTTGGATAATAGAACAAGTGTATGAACAACGCAGTGATATTAAGGCACTTTACAAGAAAAATTCGTAAAATTGCATGTTATATGGAAGTGCATATAATAAGAAAATGGCAAGAAAATCATGAAAATAGTGATAGTGGAATGAAACATTAAGACCTATATTTAATCTTGCATGGGTTTTCATATCGAAAGTGAAAGTAGTCACGTGACCAGAGTCGCCACTAAAGGTCGTACATTACATTTTCAACTCAAAAGTCCAGCGTGTTAAAGGAATCTTTGAATGTGAAACAAAGTATCAATACATTCGTTTGAATGTATATTTTCTAAAAATGCTATCCAAAGTTTGAACTATACTGTCTTACGGTAAAAATTAATGTAATTCCGACGAAAATGTGATTTTTAACGAAATCCCATTTGATACTATGATATTTCAATGATATGAACGCATACCAGTGTTTGGATAGCAGTTTTCTTTTAAAAGAGATATCAGTCGTTTTAAATCATGTCCAATCAAGTAAATCCATCTTCAGTAACACGCTGGACTTTTAAATTTTTAATCGTGTACCGTTTAATATTGTTTTACGTTCATTATCAACAAACGCTTTGATGACGTGATCGGCTGTACCCAATAGCGGACAAAACTCCGGAAAAGTATAAATGCCGTGTATTTTAAACTACGGACTTCAAGTAATGTTTTATTTGTATTAACTAATACTGGAGATATATTTGTTCATTTATTCATTAAATATATATATTTGCAACTTTTATCCTTGTAAGAATAAAAAATCTTTTGTAAAAGACCTTAAAACAACAGTATTTTCCCAGATTTGCTTTTAGATGTGCATATTTTTATTATATTGTTCGTGAATTCAATTTTACACAAGATAAATTTGTGAGAAAAATGTAAAAGGATTCATGAATCCTTCCTTTGAGTCTCGCCTGTGATAGTTGCCATCAGCGTGTGTGTGTGTGTGTGTGTGTGTGGGGGTTTATCAAAATACAAAATTAAGATATCGAAACGTTCTCTACAAATGCTATTTCTTGAACTTGAAGAAGCTATAAATGTCTAAGAATCACAACATCTCATGAAGCACCCCTTCCCACCATGTATTAAAATGTAAACTGAAAAACAAAGTCCATTCATCATGTCGTTGGTTAATGTCCGTCTTATGGAATTATATCATATTTGCCAGACTGGGGTCTTTATAGCCAATACTACAGTATGGGTTTTCTCATTTGTGAGGGCTTTACAGTGGCCAAGTATATTTGCCTACATGTACATCTACTTCATTTAAACTCTAGTGGGTAGTTGTGTCAATGGCAATGATAAGACATCTCATTCTTTGTAGTATATGGAAGACAAAACATAATCTGGTTTGTTACTCAGCTCAAACAGGATAGAAATGAGGCAGGCGAGAATTCAAATTATACCTGTGTTTATGTCTTGTACAAATATCTTTTATTTTATTTTGAGACCATGTATATATATATATATTTAATCTACAATGTATATTTAGCGATTATGCACCTTGATCAACTTAACAATCACACCATTGTCCTTATAATAGATTTTAAGAGATTCTTTCAGTGGCAATCATACCACTTTATTATTTTCATGCTCAACTAATATCAATAAAAAGTTCAAAGTGGATATACTATGAGCAGGAATAATTGGCATGGATTTGCTCATTGTTGAAGGTCATACAGTGACCTGCAGATGTTTTAAATTTCTGTGTCCTTTTGTCTCTTGTGGAGTTTCATTGGCAATGATATCATATTTTCTTATTTTACAAGGAATGCATACATAATATGTGACATGTCTAGTCATCATATTGTTCAAACAAGGAAGGGGTAAACAATTGATGATATGTTATTTGTTTCTAGTATTTACGTTTTGATACAACATATACATGAAATGCCATTTTACTCCATAAAGAAAAGAAAATCCATAGATTTCTATTTCAAAGACCTCCACTCTTGGTATTAAATTTTCTAAAGAAAACAAACAAACAAACAAACAAACACTGTTTTTCTGAATCATTGATCATAAACAAATATTAATGCAACTTTTAAATATTTTATAGATATCATTTTAACAGATAAATTGGGTCACAATAACTTATGCTATAAACTAACTATTCATTGAGTAATAAACAACTAAGAATGTCCAGTATCATCTTAAAATTAAATTGCAGCTAATACGTCTCCTGGTTTATAGATATAGGAAGATGTGGTGTGAGTGCCAATGAGACAACTCTCCATCCAAATAACAATTTATAAAAGTAAACCATTATAGGTCAATGTACGGCCTTCAACACGGAGCCTTGGCTCACACCGAACATCAAGCTATAAAGGGCCCCAAAAGTACTAGTGTAAAACTATTCAAACGGTAAAACCAACGGTCTAGTCTATATAAAAACGAGAAACGAGAAACACGTATAAATTACATAAACAAACGACAACTACTGTACATCAGATTCCTGACTTAGGACAGGTGCAAATATTTGCAGCAGGATTAAACGTTTTAATGGTACCAAACCTTCTCCCTTTTTCTGAAACAATAGTATAACATCACAACATAGAAAACACACGATAAAACATCAATTGGAAGGCTTAACTCAATCAAAACGTAAATTAACACACTATGAACGAATAAATTCGATCTGTGATACCTGAAAGTAAATACATAGTTAATAAAATATTAGGGACAAACATTCAAGGCCAAAAGCAAACAAACAAGTCCAAAAAGCCATAACAATACACCACCGCGAAATATTATATATTTTCGGAAAGCTTTAAAGTGTAGCTTCAGTTTGAAACATTTCCTAAAATTTGCATCTGTACTACAAGCATTGTAATAGTTGTATTAGTTCTTGATCCTTTTCATTAATTCTGTCTTGAACGGTACAAAGATTTTGTTCTTCTCCACAGAGATGTGTCTAGCTCTATCTGACAGTGACGAAGAATTGTAACAATATGAAATTAGGTTACACATAAATCATTGTCAATAGTAACTGGAACTGTACACTCAGGTATTGAGTAAAGCTGAAATAGAAAAAATACAAAATTACTAATCACATAAACTAAACAGAACATTATCCCACAAGGAATTAACAGAATGCAAGTAACGCAGTTTTAAAATAAAAGTAAAAATCTAAGCAACATACAAATAATGTGTCAATAGAGCATCAAAATATGACCCCAAACTGTTCATGTTATGCCCCATTCAAAGAAGAGTATAAGGAAAGTGATTGTTCTTCCAATGTTAGTCCACCCTACATAGGGTTAATGGTTTTTTCATTGAGCAAGTCCTCATTGTTAACATGGTTAAGGCTAGACCTTTTTACATTATAAAAGGCATAAGTAAATATATTACTGTTGTGCATTTTATCAGGATTCATTTTCTTTCTTTATATTTTCTTCAAATCACAGGAATTTGAACTTTGTCATTTGTTTAGATTTGGTGAAATTATTCATGCTAGGTACCTGTATATGGTTTTCAAGCACACCCTTGCAGTTTTAAATTAGAACGTTACAACTTTGCAGGATGTTTGTTCTTTAACAATACATATGCAGATCACTAGTTTGTATGTATAATAAGGATTTTGATGTTCCTTTAATTTTCCACAAAATTAGAACTAGTAATTTTCCTAATGCAGTAATGAAAAGTCCTGTATATTCATTTGTCCTAGCTATAGATAGTAAACAAAACAAAAAAAAAAATAACATACAGAGGCACATTTTTTGAGATGAAAGTATCAGAACTATAGAACACTAGAATCAAAATTGTAAATAAGAAAAACATTCTTCATAAATTGTTAATGTGCAAAACATGAAATATTGCTTATTATGTCAAATTTTAAAGTCCCATAACTCTTGAACGAACTCAGTGGAAATTAATGCAAAGCCTAATTCTTTATAATTTGGTAAAATTAAAAGTTAACAAGATTTTGACTGACTATGATTGTTTTTCATTTTCTGTCAGTTGACAGACATATTAAAAAGAGCAGGGTTTCAGATAAAACACCCATCCACTGTACAGTAGTGGTGAAACAGGCTTAATAATGTCATTCGACCTGAAAAGTTCTCAATTCGTCCCTGAAAAAGGCAAAATGTTTTTAAAGTCTTCTTCTTTTGTTGTCTCTACTAAATAACAAATAAGTATAACATCAAACTTTTGTTACAACCACTTACCCTTGAACAGTTACTGTGTCCAGATTATGGAAATGAATGCACTAGCCCATCTGACTCAGGTACATTTTTTGCAAGACCGCTCAATCATCAGGTTTTCAGATGAATTGAAGAGGATACAAATCTTCATTCATTCATATCTGCTTCCTAAAATAAAAAAAATGTTAAAGATAATTGCAAATAACTGTAAAAATATTATCCTTAATCAGATTTAAGCATATCTACTAGTATTACAAGAGCCTATATAATATATAATCATGTATAAATAATTCAGAAATTATTGCATGCATTTATTATTGCGAACATTGAAAACAGAACAGAAGTGCAAGAATAATTATTGCTCTTTCAGGAAAATATGCATAAACTGTTCAGTCGATTTAGTCTTTTTACCAACTTTGACCATTGTTTACAGTTTGTTTCTATGTTGTAATGATACACTACTGTTCAAGGTTAGGGAAAAAAAGGGGGCTTTATAGCTTAATATGGTATGGGTTTTGCTTATTTTGAAGACAGCAAAGCAACGTACCTATATATAAATGCATACATCTACATCATTTTGTCTCTGGTGGATAGTAGTCTCAGTTGCAGTCATACCACATCTTCTTATCTTTATATTAATAGATTTTCTTATGTAACTATTTGTTATATGAATGTAATGCTCCATATATGCATATAGGTCACTGTACAGCCTGATTTATGTACATGTACAATAACAATAAATGAAAAACAAATATGATATACAAAAACAAATGATAACCAGTTTTAATAAGGAGCAAAAAGAATAAACTGCTTCGCTGAGCGCAGCTGGATATGTCCGCAGAGGTCCAATCCTGAACAGTTGGGGCAAAAATGGACACAATATTCAAGCTTGATACAGGTCTGAATTTGATTGTAATTAAGTATTTGACATATTATAGGTTTCTGAAAAATGTAGTCAAAGAACTTGAAATTGGTTATATGAATTGAATTCATATTCAATTAAAGATTTCTTGCTGTTGTGCAATACACTGTGCTGTTGCACAATACTGAGTAAATCTGTTGTCAGACTATAAACAAATAAAGTTCAATTTCTTCTCAATGTCATATTTGAAATTTATGAAAATCAATAGGAGATTACACCAATAGCTATAAATGATTCACCAAAGTTTCATGAGAACTCCTGAAAGCATTTTGAGTTATTGTCCAAAAACTGGAAAATCCCCTTTTTAATGAATAAAACCCCATAACTCAGAAATGTAAAATCTAAAATTTATAAAATTCTAAAGGAGCTTACATCAACAGATATAAACAATTCACCAAAATTTCTTGCAAGTTGGTGAAAGCATTCTTGATTTATTGTCGGAAAACTGGAAAATTGCCCTTTTTTAATTTGTAAAGCATTTTGAGTTAATGTCCGACATGTTGACGACAGACGGACAGACAGACGGACGGACAGACAGACCTTCAACGGTATACCATAATACGTCCTGTAAACGGGCGTATAAAATGCATCAATTTACCTGTTTTAACAATAAAGCTTTCCTGATCCAACCATTGCTTTTAATACTTCATCAAAGTGGGACTGGCACTCTGTATCTTGTATTTGACAGGTCAACTAACATGACTAAAAAGAAAGAAAGTAAGAATTTAATACATAAACAGATCGTTTTTTACAGACGAACATGTATAAGGACTGCAGGCTTTATTTTGAACATTTCTAATTGATCCATTTCAAATACTAACTCATTTGCCATTTGGGGTACCCCATTCTTACCTCTTAAAGTCCTGTAACTCTGGAATGACACAGCCAAAATTTTTCAAATAAAATCTTGATATTGTTGTGATCAAATTACATCAAATTTAAGTTAATATCTTACAAAGTGTTGACAGACAGATGGTCATCAGGGACATTGGTACAGTTAATATGTCCCATCTTTGACAAGCGTATAAAAAGTCAAGTGTTTGAAAATTTGGTAACAAGAACCATGTCTAGATAGATCATTTTGGAACAAAAATCACTCTACAGTAAAACAGTGGACATGAATGCCCCACTCAAACTTTGCAATTTTCCAAGTTAAAAAGGGGCATAACTCTAGAACGGTAAATAAATCACAACCGAAAGTCTGTC
The DNA here is from genome assembly GCA_017311375.1 of Mytilus coruscus. Classification (NCBI taxonomy): domain Eukaryota; kingdom Metazoa; phylum Mollusca; class Bivalvia; order Mytilida; family Mytilidae; genus Mytilus; species Mytilus coruscus. The sequence goes on from CM029604.1 coordinate 16,552,729, forward strand.
TGCGTGTTGTTGTTTTTGGCAATTGTGAATGAGTTTCATAAAATTTGCATGAGACATACTAAAGTAATTACGGAAAATAAAATGTGGCTGGACAGACAGTCAAGGGTAACACTAAATGCCCTCGTTGCCTAGAGCAGGGCATAAAAACACCCACAGATTTTAGCAATTAATTTGCATCATGTGTATGTTTTAGGAACAACTTTAACCTTTACTAAGATTATGAAAACTCCCAAGCACCTATAACATTTATAAAAAGTACTACATTTTTAAACCATTTAACAAAAATTAACACACACATTTTCTGTTGCATTGTAAAGTCTAAAATTGTCTGACTTTTGTTTTATTATATAGCAACAAAAATCCATGGATAGTTCAGGCCTCATTAAAAATAATACAATATGTATGTGGTTTGATTACCAATCATTTTTGCTAAGGACACAACCAGTCTGCACCAAAACTTGTTCATCTACTAGTAAGGAAACTAGATATCAAAACTTGTTCCTATATGACTATATAAAATTTTGAAAATTTTCACTACTCCAAATCAATATTTACTAGTCTGGGGCATCGGACTAGTGGCTAACGATGCAGACTGTACAACTATCTACCAGAGACCAAATAAAGTAGATGTTAGCAACTATATGTCACTGTATATCATGTACTTGTATAAATTTATTCTGTAATTTGTAGGTCTCTAGGGCCTATAGTGTTTGAGGTGTTCCAAGAACTATATACAAATAAGAAAAAATACAAGCAATATTGAGGCGGATTTGGGAGGGGTTATGGGAAAAATTTGGTTGATTATATAGGAAATCACTGACGCATGACTGGAGAGGCCCCACTTATGAAAATTTCTGGATCCACCACTGATTTAGTGTTAATTTACAACTACATGTACCTCAACATGCTCAAATAAAGCAAGCCTACATTGTTTGTATTTAAGGTAAGACTTAACAGGCTGGTAGGTACATGTACAGTAGCTTTATTTGCTTCATGATTCGACCAAAATAAAATTTTCATCATCCAGTATACTAACCCATCTAAAAATTGATTGTACCTAGATAGAACCTTCCCCTAAAATTATATAAAGATGAATGGTTGGTACATGCATATCCAATTACTTGTCAAAGTAAAAAATTAAGCTTTCTCTTGATTTTTCCTGTTCATAAATCCTGAATTTTAATGCCTTTACTTTTCTAATTCAATATCAGATATTTAGTAATCGGATTTTAAGTAGTTGTCGTTTGTTGGTGTGGTTCATAAGTGTTTTTCGTTTTTTGTTTTTTATATAGATTAGAGGTTTATACCGTTTGAATGGTTTTACACTAGTCATTTTTGGGGCGCTTAATGCTTTATAGCTTGCTGTTCGGTGTGAGCCAAGGCTCGGAATTAAAGACTGTACTTTGACCTATAATGGTTTACTTTTACAAATTGTGACTTAGATGGAGAGTTGTCCCATTGGCACTCATACCACATTTTCTTATATCATGTATATCTATAATACTAGAAAATACTCGCAAAATATACTTTGGTTCATAATTTGAAGATATAAAGTTTCCTCTCGGTGAAACAATATTTTTGCATCCCCTCAAATCCTGGATCCGCAATGGATTTCAAGTGTTTCCGTGCTCAGAACAACCCCTATACATGTATATGAGTGGGCTGAAAATTTTATGCATTAAAATGAATTGGGAGGGGCACTTTCCAGCCGCACTTCTGTACCAATTATTATCCGAAAACTGAAGCAATCCTTCACCCTTTTCATGCTGAATTGCTGCAGTTCCCGGAAGGAAAAGCTCTTGACGTGTTAAAAGCTGTTGTTAAATTGCTGAGAGCGTCAAGGGAATGTATATCAAAGTGTTTCAGTATAAGGTCAATCCGCATCTGATTTCAGGTGTTTTCGTACTAATTTACCCAAAATATTTCGCAACATATGCTCCGCTCCACAGAACAATATTTTGTTCACCCCATCCTAACATTAAATCCTGGATTTACACCTGATTTCTGGTGTTTCCATGCTCAGAACCACCCCCATATATGAGTGGGCTGAAAATTTTATGCATTAATATATGATTGGGGGTGGGTCACATTCCAGCCGCACTTCAGTACCATTTTTTACCGAAAACATTTTATGCATTAATATATGAATGGGGTTGGGTCACATTCAAGCCGCACTTGGGTACCCATTTTTAACCGAAAGCTGAAGTAATCCCCCCACCCTTTTCATGTTGAATTGATGCAGTTCCCCAGTAGGAAAAGCTCTTGACGTGTAAAAATCTGTTGTTAAATTGTTGAGAGCGTCAAGGGAATGTGTATCACAAAGTGTTTCAGTGTAAGGTCAATATTTACAGTATGTGCTACGAAATAAAATTTAATTTTGCCAATCAGACGTGCAATGACGGAAATGATGATGGCACGAAAATTTCAGAGCCGAACGTAGTGAAGGACGGTCGATCCGAACAGGCTTTTTCCGAATTTAACCCCTAAATACCCCCCAAAAGATCTTGAAATGAACACATAATAAACTACGTTAGTCATTACCCCTTTGTGGTATAAAACAATATTCGTGGATTTGATGTGAATGAAGAAAACGCGACACTTAATTTCAACTCTATTCATTTGGTAATATAGATAATGGTTGTTTCTTAGAATATTTACTGTGAATTCTTAAATTATTGTGCATTTATTATTGTGATTTTTGAAAGAAAGGACAAAAATATCAGGTACATTTAATACTGCAAATTCTTTGACAGGAAAATCTGTATATAGACATGATAGATACATGTATCTGATACTAGAATGTGAGTTTTTATTATTGTGATACTTATCAAGTCGCATTAATATTCACATTCATGAAAACCTAGCAATTCTTTCTGAATTTACAGTACTAAACAATTTACTGCCTTGACAATGTTTGCTATAACTGAAGTACATACATGTACAAGTATAATAGTTATTATCTGCATGCATGCAGTGTTATTTTAATTTAAATACTGATGATAACCATATCTAAAAAGAACATGTCAAGGTGGGCAGTCATGATTAACAAACTACATAATATATCTATTAGTCCAATAATATTTTGTCATGAAAGGCTTCTTTAATTTTTGCTGTGATCCTTCCTAAGACATTATGATGGACTGTCATACATATGAACTTGATTCACAGTAAAAATCAACAAATCTGCCTTTCAAGAAATCATAATATTATATTATCATGATTATTTAGACTATAGATATACGAAGATGTGGTATGCGTGCCAATGAGACAACTCTCCATCCAAGTCAAAATTTATAAAAGTAAACCATTATAGGTCAAAGTACGGTCTTCAACACAATATGCATTTAAATTGGTCAATTCAATCAACAAGTATAAAAATTTGCTATTGGTCAAAAACCGTCATATTGATGACTTTGAGTACATCGCCTGTACGAAATGTGATGCCCGTATATGACATGGAAACCAGACATAAAACCATACTTTATCCCGGCGTCATTGCAGTGTTTAGGAATGCATTTCAGGCGCCAACCAAGCGTAAACCAGGCGGAAACTAAGCGTAACTGAGGCAGAAACCAGGCGTAAAATTTAAATGAGTACGCCTGGTCCAGAAAAACCAGGCGTAATATGCAAATGAGTACGCCTGGTCAATAAATAAACCAGGCGTAATATCCTTACATATTACTACACTTATTTCAAATCAGTGTATTACCCTAGCTGTGTACTTTTGTGTATTTAATACAAACTTCTGTACTTTTGCTTTAATTTCTCGTTGTTTGACATAAAGCTGGAAATATTAACCATTGAAGAAGCTAATATATAAATAAATACATTTTAGACAGACACTGTCTCAAATAAGTTTAAGTTTAAATAAGAATTATGACAATTAATTTTCCTTGAAATAAAACTTAAGCATTTTAATTAACTAAGTTTTTTTAAATTAATGTCCTTTGAAATATAAATGATAATACTGCAATTTAACTTCATGTAAAAGATTTTAATGTTATTATCCAAGGATAAAGGTTTTGGGATTTCAAAATTACTGTTAAAACTTAGGTTATACTCACATAATTATTATTTACCATGTATTACTTTCCATTTTTTCACAATTTTATTAATTAATTTGATTCCATATTTCCAATTTCAAATTCTTCCAAAAAGCACAAAACAAGCTAATTATCCCTGAATGTATGAAGCTGCCATAAGTCCAACTCTTGCAAACTAAAACCAAAGAACCAAATTTTGAAAAAAATTCCCATGATCCTTTAAACAAAGCATTATGGGTATTATGATTTACGCCATACCAACAGTTTTACGCCCGTAAGAAAATTTACGCCTTGCTTATTTCAATTTACGCCAGGTTTACTCTTTTTCTACGTCCGTTACAGGACTACAAATTTACGTTTCCTACTCCTTATTACGCCTGGATCTAATCACGTAACTACCACTTACGCCTGGTTTACGCCTTATTTCCAGGCGTAATACGCCTATAATTTCATACGGGTGTGAAAATGTTATTTCTAAGATAATTTATCCAAGGTGCAGGCATTTATCAGAGAGAAATGCAAGGTTAAGATAAGTCAGAATAATTATGACATCTATGAATGAATTTCATGCTGTTTTTGCTTTCGACGCTTTCAACTTCTAGTAGGAATCTATAAAAATAGGGTGTTGAAAAATACCCTCAAGCCTTCAGCAAAAATGTTGTAATCAGGACTTGAGACTGGAATTGGGGACATGCCAGATTCATTTAATAATCAAATGTTTAAAAGTCACCAATATGTGCCAATATTAAAATTTCAAGTGTTATTTGGTCATTACTGGGACTATTATACTATGTTAGTATAATAGTCCCAGGTCATCTAAGTGTTATTTGGATAATAACGGTGTTATTCGGTCATTCGTGTTACTCTGGTCTGTGGGCTCCAAATTAAGGGATCAGGGTTCCTCGTGTCCCAGGCTTCAAATTAGGGGCTCATGGTTCATTCGAACAATGGTGTGTGCCCAAGGCTCCAGTGTTCGGTCTCCATGTTTTGAGGGTAGGGATCCCGGCTCAAACAATGTGGGCACCGGGCTCCGAAGCAACTGTGGAGCCAGTGAGTGTTAAAATTTACCTACAAAACATAAATTAGGAACGAATTACAGGGCGAGTGTTGAGAATGGGATCTTGGCAAGATGCAGAGAACTTATTTCATTCGATATTCTGTTCATTTACTGACTAGATTCTATAAATTATTCTAATTTCATATATTTTTTGCAGTCTACTTTCGTTTTGACCACGTGTATATCATACTTGCTAACACTGAACTCTTTTTTTGTCTTATACAGTGTCATTTTCGCCATCTGAAATGAATGATTAACAAAAGAAACAATGTATGTTTCATATATTTTGCAAATTTGGTGTCTTAAACTTACTTTTCTTGTCAGATTTTCACGTAGAAGTGAAAATATTTTCCGTAACAAGGTGCTTTCCATTCTGCAAACCAAAAGCATCTTTCCGACGGCGATCGTCTTCTGATTGGTTGATCCTCAAAGGAGGCGGGGTCCCACAAGCGGACAATCTCCCAAGAAAACAGCTATTGCAACCGTTTACAATATAATTAAGGCACAAACATACAATATTCGCGTTTCAGTAAATAAATTACACCATATTGATACCCGTTTTAATTCAAATGCATGTATGTAATTTGTTATCATACATTTTTATCGACAGACGCAGCTTTCGGTCTCATCGCCATTAATGAATATATGAATATTTAATGAGGTCTTTGCGGAGTTACCTCCCCCTGACCAAATCTAATCGAAATTGCCTTAACATCACTGCGAATGTCAATATTCAGAAAATCGACGTTTTCAATTTTTGTTTACGTTTTCGAGATAATTTATTTTCAAATGATTTTAAAATTGTCTCTATCTGAAATGTAACATAAATTATAGCCATATAGTATGTTTGCAGATGATATTTTGAAAATGTTGAGTCTGGTCACCGTACTATATTTAATTATGTAGAAAATTTAGGATAAACCCCTCCCTTGTATGGCAGTTATTTATAAATCCGTTATATAGTTGAACCTTTCTAAACCGGTCACTCCAAATACATGTTCGCAATGAAGAAGTTCTAGCCGATTTGTATTGACAGTGTTTTGACAAAATTAGGTAAGCAAAGGTAAAATCACAAAATACTAAACTCCGAGGAAAATTCAAAAGCAAAGTCCCTAATCAAATGGCAAAATCAAAAGCTTGAACACATAAGATGAATGGATTGATTTTGATTTTGATTTTGGTGTTTTAACGACACTTTTAAGCACCGCTTTTGAGCTATTTCGTGGCGGCCAGTTTTATTGGTGGAGGAAGCCGGGTTCCCGGAAAACCACCGACCTTCGATAGGAAAACTGGCAATCCTAGTCAATTAAGATTGAGTCGAGTGCACCCGCACGAGCGGGGTTCGAACTCACAACCTCAGTGTTGACTGGCTAGTGATTACAGTAGTAACTACTTAGACCACTCGGCCACCGAGGCCCCTAAGATGAATGGATAACAATTGTTATATTCCTGACTTAGTACAGGCATTTTTATGTAGAAAATGGTGGATTGAACCTGGTTATATAGCTAGCTAAACCTCTCACTTGTATGACAGTGGCATTTAATTTCATTATATTGACAACGATGCGTGAACAAAACAAACAGACACGATAGGTAAAATGGCAAAAATAGGGATACAGGAGTCAACATATATTAAAAGGAATATGTGAAATGAATCAAATCACAAAATATGCTGTTGAGACTGATAAGATTTTATAAAGGAGCTGGTTACCCCTCCGAGCGCCTGAGATTACCATCGCTTGTTGGTTGGGTTTGTGTTGCTCTGTCTGATGTTTAAGAGATTGTGTTTTTGTATACTCATGTTGGTTTTCCTCATTTGTTTGTTTTTTTTGTTTTCGTTATTTGCCATGTAATTGTCAGTTTATTTTCGATTTATGAGTTAAAATATACCTTTGGTATCTTTCGCCTCACTTGATACAGAAAAAATATGGAAAAGGGATATACCATGTGGATACGTTAGTCTTCATGTATATTTATTAAATTGTTTTTATTTTTAAAATTACGGGAGAAGTAGAAGTAGAAGTAGAAGTAAAGTTCGTCAAAATTCCCTCATTTTCATTGACCGAAAGAGAAGATTGTCTTACTTCAAAATATTATTGAATTGTATGCATTTCAAGTGTTACTGGGTATAATTGTGAACCTAAGCAAAAAACAAGCATGTAGTTGTATGTAGCCTTCAGGTTATTCCCAAGGTTATCAATTAAGTTTTTGTTATTTAAATGAAACATACACATGTTATTTAAAGTTAATTTGTGCTTATTGAATGTTGAATATAAACACGTTTCACAATAGTTTGTAGATACATTTTATATGTATCTGAATATTTGTAACCTGCAATAGATTTGAATCGAACTTTGATTTTTATATCCATATAGAAAATGTACGTTTTTATGTTTATTTGATTTATTAAGCTGTCCTTTTTCTGTGACAAATATTCTTTATACCTACAAGGAATCTTAGAAAGCTTTTTCACTACAGTTGCTTATTAGACAAATAGAATACATGGTATATGTACAATAAAAAATAAAATCCCAAAATTGTTAAATGTTAAGAAATAGACTATAATAAAAGAAAAATATATGCATTCAGAAGAAATAAATGCTCAATAGATTTATACATTTAAAAATTATTTATAATACATGATGAAATGAGTCAATCAATACATATGCTATGAGACAGACAATATTCGTGATAGGATCTGCTTGCCCTTCCGGAGCACCTGATATCATCCCCGGTTCGTATAGCTCAGTCTTTGTTTTCTATGTTGTGTATTGTACTCTGTTATTTGTCTTTAAGTCTATTTAATTTTTACCATGGTGTTGTCAGTTTAATTCGACTTTTAAGTTGGATATGTCTCTATGGTACACTTCGCCTCTATTTTACAAAAGTATTAATCTGCAACGAAATTAGAAATACAATGTAGAACAAGCTTAACATTCATTTTGATAGTTCGAGTTCAAATAGTTTTTGCATTTCATTAAAAAGAAAAGCTTCCAACACCCCTCAGCAAAGTTTACCTTCGACGATTATTTGCTTTTGTTTTTCCTAAGCTGTCCATATGAAATTTTAACAATCCAGACTTTTCGATTACAATAATTTTGATATTGTATAATTTGATTTAACGCTTCGAATCTTCTTGTAGGTAGACAAATCAAGTCTCATTATCCTGCAGCTTTACAGAACAGAAATTTTGGCTCAAATGAAGGCTTTGATTTCATTTTTGGTATAGATTTTAGTCCGGTATTTGGATTTTTGATCGGAATAGTAAGTATTTTAGTGTAAGATAAAGGTTGTTAGATTTTAAATGAAAAAGACACTGCAGGTCATAATTTCGTTAAAAAAATAATTTGAAATAAAATTGCTCATTGTTTAAATCATTAATCAATACACTGAATGACGAATTTGTAATTACATTTTGATACTACATTCAAAAATAAAATATGCATTTGATTTTTCCAGACATCTTGATTATGATCTCAAAGAAATTATCTTGCTATTTGTAATTTTACCTCTAAAATTAAAATGAACAATGCTTTAAAATTCATGATTTGGCATAGACACATACCTTGTCGTTTTTGTAAACAAAACATAGTTAAGGGCTCTTTTATAGTACTTTGCATTGTGTGAACAGTTAGCTGGAAGATGAAAGCCGTAAGTTAAACACAAATCGTATTCTTTCATAAAGACAGTGCATCATGATTATCATGTTTACATTTCAGCTATGTAAATTCGACAGACTTTAAGATATACTACAGCTGTAAAAAGTACGAGGTGTACGATGAGTCAACAATCTTTCTGTGGGCATTTGAAAGTAAGTATAACCAAACATCTTGTTAATTAAGACATGTGTGATAAAGATGATATGCATGTATGAAACTAAAAATCGCAATGACAAAAAAAAGCGTCTTTTCCATTGAAAGGTTTATCTAAGAAACATGCATTGCTAGCAAGTATGTCTTACGCTTTTAAATAAAATGTATAGAACTAATTAGTAACAAAATATAAAACACATAACACAGATAAATACCAACATAAAATTGTAACTGTTTGAGATCACCTGTTTCTTTTATTTTGTTTCCAATGATAACCCATAAATAACGAAATGTCAATGAAGTTTCCAATTGGCAATGCATTTCTATATTATATTAGATTGGTTGAGCACGAAATACTGTAATCACCAAGAATTGTAAGTTCAGTACTGAATTGGTTTAGTATCATATGGATTTGAATTTACATCTGAAAAAGTAAAATAATTTAGATGTATTATTAACAATAAAATTTCGTTAAACATGAACACATTTCGTTAAGTAACTAGTTGAAAAGGTTAAATGTTCAACTGGCAAAATCGCTTTTGATTTTGAAGCATCAGTTCAGACATTTCCAATACATCTTAATTCAGTTCAACAACGCCTGTATTCTGACCCAGTTCCGTCAATGTGCGACATCTGTATTGGAAATATTGGAAGAACAATTAGATTAACAGGTTAGTTAAATTTACATCTCATAGCTTTCATGATTAACATAGTATACGAAGAATTATCATATATGAGCAACGATCTTTCCTTTGACATGTTTGAAATACATATAATTATGCACTTGCTAATAATTTACTAATACTTTACTTTTAAAGTAGTCAATCTTGTATAAGGATAATATGATTGTTTTGAAATTAACTAACCAAACTAAAGTATCCTTAATTGACATCATAGTTCTTGCTTTTAATATTATGATGATTCCACTAAAAATAATACTTCATGTACGTTGTGCGCTTTCCTTTGTATTTAGATAAGATTTCTGGAAAACCAAGTAAGTACTTAAATAATGTTTTATAGGGTAAATTCAAATCGTGTAACTGTATGAAATATCTGCGTCCAAAATAACAGCAGGTATGCTCTAATTGTCGAAATCGAAATTCCACCAGTTTATTCTACTTTCTTACACAACTTTATTGTAATTCAAAACAAGTGAGTATAAATAAACCTTGATTTTTGTGAAGAATCTGAATGTATGTGCTACTCCTGTTAATACAAAATGCAAGAGCAATACAAAGTTTTGCTGTGACATCATTTGGGTTAAGATTTAAATCCCGTTGTCTCAATAATGGAGGAAAAAGTGAACATATTCTAACAATATTAACTGACTATAAAAATTTGTAAATCATATTTTTTTTGAGTCTTGTATACAACAACACTTCGAACTAGTAAAGACTTTAGAAATAACTCCATCTAAAACTTCAACAAAACAGTGTAGAGTCAATCCTGATTTAACGGTCACTTCGTGTAAGCGGTCACCTGCCTCAATCGGCAAATGTCAGACCGTGTTTAATGTTTTCTTTTATAATTTAACATCATCCGAAAAAATTATTTCAACGGATTAACAACACTAGAACAATTTTCCTCGACCCCTAACGTAGGAATTTTGGAATAAAATTATTTCCCAAACATCGTTTTAATGGTCATTCTCTTGAACGATCTCTTTTCTCGAGAGTGACCGCTTGATACATGTTTGACTGTATCTGTTATCAATAATGCACGCGTATGATCAAACTTTGTATGTATATCTTAGCTTATTAGGCATCCTTATTAATGAAGATGATATTTTCAATCAGTTACAATATAAAATTCTGCAGCAAATGAGAAGTTTTTAATATTTCAAATCCGTTCCTATTTATATACTGGAAAACTAAAGCAAATACAAATTCATTATAAAAACAAATAATTTACATAATTTAAAGCGCTTATCTGGATTGACCTTCATTTAGATCGTTCAAACGAAAATCATTTGAAAGACAACGAGAACGTATGGAACGAGATAACAGAAGTAGACGTAAAAAATTATCCAAAAGCATATTATGCCAACTTTGCTTGGACGAGTTAAAGCTTAGTTTAAATAATATATTAATCTACATATTTGTACCAGCGAATATTTCATAAACTGATAATAGAATTGAAAAGGAAATGGGAAATGAGTCAAAGAGACAACAACCCGACCATAGAGCAGACAAAAGTCGAAGGCCACCAATGGGTCTTCAATGCAGCGAGAAACTCCTGCAATCGGAGGCATCCTTCAGCTGGCCCCTAAACAAATGTATACATTAACTAGCGATGAATATATGTTTTGTTAATCACGTTTTAAAATTTTTAAATCGAATATCAAATACTACATGTACTTTATCAAATGATTAAAGCGATTATTTGGTTACGAAAATAATTGATGTATGTTTTCGATTTGCAGTTAGCACAGAGGACCCACCAGAAGTAGAATACCCTGTGAGGCCATCGTTCTGCAAAAAAGGATATAAAATCGTAAATCAGCATAGTTACCATTCAAAATAAAATTGTCATATCTGAATATTTAGTATTATTCCTTACTATATATGCAAGTAGTAACACAAAAATAATAACATTATTCTGGTGGTTCAACATAAAGCTAGAACGCAGATGAAAAGAAGCCATGCAGCAAACTCTTCATTTATAATTTAGCTGCGTTTATTATGTTTCACTTTAATTTTGTTGCATTCTGAATTGCTTATTATGTTAATTTTCTTCTTCCTCGCGGTTTTTTCCTTATCACTCAGTCAGATCCGGGCCATAACGTTTTATCGTTTGACCAAATCCTTTGATATTTCAATATGAGTTAATTAACAAAGGACGACGCGACAGTTGGTACTTTCACTTGTTTTATTTCACTCAGAAGTTACTTATATCAGCATGATCAGGATGTCTTAGCAGAATAAAGGTGAGAGGATTGTGACCGGTTCATTACAGTTTTTTTAATAACGCTTTCAAAGTTTGGTATGTGGCTGCATCACATCAAGATTAAGAGTTCAATACTATTCTATATGACCTTGATATCATTGTCAACTTATTATCTACTAAATGGTATATAGGTAGTCTTAACATATTGTGAGACCTATCATCAATGTAGATTACGATTGGACGTAAAATCAAATAAAGTTATGTTTATATAGCATGCTATTCACGAATTATTGTAGCTTTTCAAATTTATCTAAAACCAGTTGTTGGCATGATACGGGTTATATTCTTCTCATATATTTTATGATGGTATCATACTTAGCCCTAACGGAAGGGATTGTGCTTGATATTCATATGATGAAGACATAATCTTTCAATCAGTTAAATTGAGGTCTGGAGCTAGTATGTCAGTAACTGCTAGTAGTCCATTGTTAATTTATGTATCAATGTCATTATACTTAGTTTCTTTTTACCTATTCTGACATCGGACTCGGTTTCTCTTTAACTGAGTTTTACTGTGCGTATTGTTGTGTGTTAGTTTTTCTATATTGGCTAGAGGTATAGTGGTGGGTTGAGATCTCAAAATATGTTAAACCCGCCGCTTTTTGCGCCTGCCCCAAATCAGAAGCCTCTGGCCTTTGTAAGTCTTGTATGATTTTTAATTTTAGTTTCTAGTGTATATTTTGAAGTTTAGTATGACGTCTATTATCACTATACATTTTTGTTTAGGGCCAGTTGAATCACGCCATCGGGTTCGGGAGTTTCTCGCTGCATTGAAGACTATTGGTGGCCTTCGTTTCCCGTTTTCACTCTTAATTATTCGACTTTCATGTGTCAGCCAATTCTGCGTCACGCTTAGACCCCATTGAGACCCACTATAAATATTGTCATAACAAAAACCAACTTTAATATCTATAACAGAATTTTAAAACATAATGTAAAATAAAGTTTTGGGTAACATTTATTGGTGAAATTTGGTTCTGCGTCAATATTAATTTTTGGAGCTCTCAGAAATTGTGGTACCCACAAATTTTGTGTCAGTGTTTTGACCACCAAACAGTCATTTTAACACCACTTCACACTGCTAAAATCCTCTGAACAGATTACTTATCTCTACGGAAGAACATGTACAACAGTATCACACAATGATATGATAAGATAGATAGAATTATCTAAAATTTAATCTTAATGTGTTTTCATTCTTTTCTTAATTTTAATTTATGTGCATTATTTTGATGTTTATGAGAATCAAAATTTTTAAAACAAATCTTGATTCAGCGGTATTTTTTCTGGATTAACATTTTATGTTATCTTATTGTCTCATCTGATGTAATTACTAATTATTTTGAAGTTTTGAGAATCAATTTTAGTGGTGAAAATGATTCTGGATTCAGCAGTACTTTTCCTTGATAAACAATGTATATTTATTATCTTATTGTCTGAATTTTCTTTGCATTATATTGATAATAACGAGTATCAAAATTCAGAAAAAGCGAATCTGGATTCAACAGTATTTTTTTCCTGATTAACATTGTATTATCTTACCATGCTTACTATCTAATTTTACTTTGCATTATTTTGATGTTAAAGAGTATCAAAATTCAGGAAAATGAATTTGGATTCACCAGGTGTTTTTTTCTGGAATAAAAATTGTATATTATCTTGCTGTCTGATTTTACTTTTCAATTAATAGAAATAAATTGTTCAAATCAGTTAACAATCATTGCATTCAGTGTGAGACTATTGCAATAATTATACGTAAGATATATTGATTCCTCCATCTTGGTCATGTTGGTCTGTCCATATTTTTGCTTCAATTTTAGTTAGGGCTTTTCCATTAAAATGTATGTAGGAGGGCAGGAAGGGACTTTCAAAATATCCCTACTACCAAAAACCATGTTTGAGATTATTTTGCATAATGCTGATAGACATATACTGAAAAAGACCCATGAACTACATTCCATTATTAAGCTTCCTTTCATACCCTCCCACATTCATTTTAATGGAACAGCCCTTAGTTTTCGATCTTGTTGCAGGGTTAAATAAAGATATTTGTCCATCTTGTTGCAGGATAACATCAAAGATATTTGTCCATCTTGTTGCAGGGTAACATCAAAGATGTCAGACATCCATTCAACAGCATACAGATGAGAATTAGATATTATACTTCCGTCCCAAACCCTATCATAAAGCAAGTGAATGTTATTATTTAGAAATAAGAAATAAGTGGTTCACTTATCATTTATCATTTGATAGAGTGAAGGTATATTAAATAGTTAAGAACTGACACGAAATTGAAATGCACGTGCATAAAACACGAACAAATTAATATCGATAAATCAAAGGTAGGTTTCCAATGCAGTGTGAATTAATAAAATAAATTAACAACCTACCCACGAATGTGGTAACTCTTGCTTGTTTTAAAAGTGGTATGAAAAGTTTTGCATGCTTAAATTCATCTCAGATAATGTCCCTTTATTGTAGCGATAAATTAAGAATTGTTTAAGAAATAATCCACAATGTTTTTCATCACAGCAGCGCACGCCATAAATTGATTGCTTTCAGATACGGACACCATAAGGCATATTTTATCAAAAGTTAACAAAAGGTAAGACCCGGTGATATAAGTGATCCGTTTGCTTGGGTTTCTAATTGACAACATATTTATTGAAATTGGAGGTAGAATTTTTCAACAAGTGGTCGAATTCCTATGGGAAAAAACTGTGCAACTCTCCTTGTCATTTTGTATAAATCGGAGTTCCTTTTGACACTCCAGAAAATTAAAGGAGCCGGACATTTAATTTCACATTCAGATACATTAATTATGTTTTTTCCCCATTTACAATCGAAACATTTCTGATTGGGTTCCATTTATTTATCCTCCGGATCTAGAAGTTAAAGAAACAACAGACACTGCATCCTCTGTCTCATGTTTAAACATATACCTCGAATTTGACATAAGCGGTCATTTGAATCATGTTAATACCAGAATCTGTGACAAGCGGGACGATTTTAATTTTGAAATTATAGATATTCCCACATTAGCAGCAATATACCAACTTCACCTGCAATTGCGACATACATTTCCAAACTCATTCCGTATTCAAGAGCTTGCGGCTGCTACTCAGACTTTATATAACGTATCCAGTGTTTCAGCATAACGTTGATGAGAAAGGTTATGTCAAAGAACGTCTCGTTCTTTCTCTAAACACGTTTGTTGGAAGATACCAATACCTTGATAAATAATCCGTTTTAACTTCACAAATAATACATGATGGTCTTGAAGTATAGATCCTAGGTACTGACGTTAGTTGCCATCTTAATTACGTGTTAAAGTTCACCATTTTGTGTCCTTATACTTCCTAACATTTACATTTTTTAATTATATCCTTAAGACATTGCTTGCGTTACTTATACATCCCGCCATTGTGTGATTGTGCTATGGTAAAATTTGAAATTTTGTCTGTCATCTTTACTAAAACTATAATCACAAATATACTGAACTCCGAGGAAAATTCAAAACGGAAATTCCCTAATCAAATGGCAAAATTAATTGATAAAACACATCAAACGAATGGACAACAACTACTTTGTCTATATGCCATTTTGTGTGTCTTTATTGACACAGTCATTTGTGTGTAAAGTGATTAAGATTATATCACAATGTTGACTGATGTAACCCATTTTGTACGTTTTACATATTAAGTCTGTTTGGTTTGCTCTCACATTGTTATCAAAATTATAGAATTCAATGCGACTGTCATACAAGTGAGAGGTATAGCTTGGTATAAAACCAGGTTTAATCCATCATTTTCTACATGACGAAATGCTTTTACCAAGTCAGAAATATCACATTTGTTTTCCATTCGTTTGATTTCTTTGAGCTTTTGATTTTGCCATTTTATAGAGGACTTTCAATTTTGAATTTCTCTTTGAGTTCGGTATTTTGTTAATTTAGTTTTTTTTCTGCAAAATTCAACAATATACGATAACTATTAAACGAAGTAAATTATATTTTACATTACATTTATGAAATTATTGACCTTTGAGGTAATTATTTTATGCCTTGATGCAAATTGTTCAACGAAAGACCTGTCGTGCAGAATGGAAATAACTTCATATAGTTATATCACTATATCGATGTTGAAATTGTTTAAGAAGATACAAATTAAGGTGACAAAAAAAATCACATGGACCCAATAAGTAGCGAGAAAGATTGCATCAAAGGATAACTGTCCCCTGTGCATGCGTCACGCATCATGCATATCCACATTGAGTCAAAATGTCACAATCTGGGGAACAGGAAACAATCGGTAAAACTACAGATAATATAAATGTACTAATATCTTATGGTCTAAGACAGCGAAAACATGTCTAGTGAGATTCTTATCTCTTAAAGTTGATTAATTGTGACTAAAATGTAAAATCAGGTCATTTATATACGCAGTATTTTACAGTATGATTGTGAAGTGAGATTCTTATCACTTAAAGTTGAATAATTAAGAAAGTAAAATCAGGTCATTTATATACGCAGTATTTTACAGTATGGTTGTGTTCATTATTGTGATTTTAGCCGCACGGCATAACAGTGCTGGTATTATTCATCACGATGGTAAGTTTTGGCCTATTGTTTTAAACAACCATATATAATTGTTTACCATTAATTTGTTTCTTTTAAACAACACAACCACTTTAAAAAGGAGTTGCAGTTGTGACAGGTATAGAAATAGCAATCCAGTGTAACTGAATTATGAGCATTCAAAAGTTTTAATCACATCGTGAAAACTTATTACTGAAAGCCGAACTATACTAAACTTGTAATAGCACAATTAGTATATTTCAGTTATGCTAAAGTACATCAATATACTTCTTGACTTTGTATGTATTGCTTGTCAGGTGATGAAAATCTTCACAATCTTATAAAGGAAATTCAAACAGAAAACAAAGAAATACGACACAAATTACAAAACTTAGAAAAAGAAAACTGGGGGATGAAAATAAACATGGATTCAATACGAAAAGAAAACACTAAAATAAAATCGCTATGTAATTTAGAACAAGGCAGACCATCTTCTTACAGCAAGTCATACGAAAATCTCCAGAATGGACGTTCACATAATGTACCAGTGTCATTCAACAATAGAAGTATAACACATGAAAAGGCTCCAGATGCTCAGAAGAAACGACTGCTGCAAACAACGACTGTCATAGAAAATGGTACATGTGTGTCATTTGCCTGCTTACTTTGTTAATGTTTTATTCATAACCATTTATAATCAATCATTTACGAGAACATGTCATGTACGTCTGGTAATCCTAACTTGTCTTAAATTTAAAATAAGTTGCCCCTTATTCGTTAGAAGACAGAACATTCTTTTAATCTAACATGGAGGACCAGCATGTTTAATTCTGTTTAATTTTGTAAAATGTGTTTAAACAATGTGAATATTGTATTTCAGAGTGTGTTACCTGTTCATCAGCCCCTGGAATAGCCTTTTCAGCAGCACTGTCGCATACAGTTAACCTTGGCGAAGATCAGTTAGTCGAATATGACAAAATTGTAACGAATATTGGAAATGGCTTTCATTCACGTCATAGTCATTTTATTGCGCCTATTAAAGGAATTTACAATTTTACCGCTTGCGGATTTTCTCAGGGTTCTTACTCTAGTCACTTGGACATTGTAAAAAATGGAAAGGCAATCGGATATCTATATACCCACGACCGTAATATGGGAACACAAGTGGTCGTTTCTATATTAGTAATTGACATTCTCAAATGTAAAACCCTTTTCTGGAGGTGTCTAAGGGTTTCAAACTTCTGTCGGAGAGACGGTTGTCCTTCTTCCCGTTCAATGTTGATACCTGGTCTTTTTAATTGATGAGTGATCATTTACATTTAAAGTATCATATCTGATTCAAACCATGCTGACTGACGAGATTTGTTGACATAAGCGTATAGCATCAAACATGTGGAGCTCTAATGATGATTTGACACCGGTTATATAGTAACTACTTCGAAGTCTAATCAACCTTTATTATATTGTCATTACGTTTGCCTTGTTGCTATTGTGTCGTTGGATGTGACCTATTTTAACTGCAGGTTTTAGA
The DNA here is from genome assembly GCA_017311375.1 of Mytilus coruscus. Lineage (NCBI taxonomy): Eukaryota > Metazoa > Mollusca > Bivalvia > Mytilida > Mytilidae > Mytilus > Mytilus coruscus. The sequence continues at coordinate 16,570,694 of CM029604.1, forward strand.
ATATTTTAATCGAAATTATAGAAAATAGAATGTTGTTAGTACATACAAAACAGAAAATGATGAATACTTTTAGCAAAAGATAAATTGGATCGGGGTTTTGTGCATTCACATTATTTGTACAACTCTCCTTACTGATGCCATATTTTGGAATTTCCGTGACCTAAATGGTTCACGAAAACTAATATTTTCATTTATAGTAAAACACAACAACAAAATTTCATATCAGTATACAAATTTATTCATGAAATATACATGTATTTATGTATAATACAATCTTATTGTGTGAAACGTCCTTCAAGTTTGACTTTCCTTTCCAATAAATTATAAACAGTCTCTTTCATTTTTCATGATCGAAGTGTATCCAGGAACAACACATGAAGAATGAAAAGTTTAAAACGACACTATTTTCCAAGTTCAATGTTCTCACATTTTCTCTGTATTTTCCTAGTATGTTACTGTATTTGAATTCACAATACGCCTGTTCAAAATGTTTTTCAAGTTTATCCAGTTCACTATCCATCAAACAATCGTGTCTATGTTGTGATCCATGTTCAACTTTGTATCCCTGGCAAAACTTCTTTGATAATTGTTGCACCATTTCTTCTAATAATTCAGCAAAAGAAAACAGTAATATAGTTGAAAGTAGCTTTTTCCATACCGTCTTTAATTTCCATCATTGTACTATGACTATCAGTGTTCGTCTATAAATGAATGAAGAAATAAGATGCTTTCCTTTAGATTACACAGTTTCGTCCAACTTTCTTTACTGATCAGAATCTTTTTCCTTTAACAACAAGCTGTAATCGGGTATGTTTTCCTCTTTCTTCACCACCACTTTTGTCGTTTCATCTATTAAACATTCAATCTGTCTCTTAAATAAATCAGTATGCAAGTGATCAAAGTCACAACCGTACACCTCCTTAGATAAACCAACCTGTGCCTGTGTCACTGATATAATTGTGTGCTTTTATAGTTGTGGTCGCGGATTAAATTGTTCATGAAGAGTCATAATGAGATTAACGAAACGTATGGTGAACGTTTCAGTCACGTGAGGGGAGGAGGGTTACTAGAACACTCTTTTTCCTCCCTTCTTTTATGTGAATCTCATTTATATTTTATTTATAGAAGGGTTTGGTAAAATGTAACCAGTACAGCCACTTAACAAACTAACCCATAATTCTATACTTCCATTTTGTGTTGACAAATTAACAACTGCTGCAATAACAATTATGAAAACTATTATCATCTGACAAAAATACACGATCTCTGCTTTTGGTACATTCTGTTCGAAAAAACACCACTTTGTTTGAGGGTTTTGTGTGCTTATTCTCTCTAACATTTTAAATAAAATGATTTTTTTTCATATACACACAAATATGTATTTATATGAATTTCATTAAGAAGGTGTCATTTCCAATTTTCAATATGAAAACCTTTATTATCATAATACTGTTTTAGTTGAAATAATGTGGGTTTATCATTTGAAAGTAATAACATACATAATCTAGTTTTCTTTTCTTCGAAAATAAACGAGTTGTGAACCTTTGTATATATTTCATAATCGTTGGAGAAGAAAATCAAACTGATCATGTACTACAATAAAAGACTCGTTTTAATGACTTGTTGGTCCTAAAAGGACCGTTGTACACATGTAAATGACATACATGGATTTTTTATTGGTAGTTGACAGGATCCATAAACTTGTAGTCTGCTAACACTGCATCAAAGTAACAACCACTAAAATAAAGATCTTCAATAAACTCTGGGTGGTGTTCAAAGTTGTATAGAATACAAACAATATAACCGTTTTTAGAAGCCATGTTTTTACTGGACAGCGAGATAGTTCTTCATGATGAAGTTTATCAACCCTGTTACTTATCAAATTTGCAGTCTTTTTCGCGATCGTCTTATCTTTCCTGTCAATTCTCTTTCTCTTAAAAGTGTAAACATATTGACGAAATTTTGAAGAATCATACTGTTTGTTCTTATGGAAATACTGTTGATGTATAATATATAGTAAACGTTTTTCTTAGTTAATAAATTGTTTTCATTCAGATTAAACTTCAGGGTGTAAACGTGGATAGGTCAACGTGTATGCCACTTTTAGAAAATCATACGTAGGAGGGTGGGATGATTAAAACCACTTCCGTTAACTTTCCACCAAACTCCACCGGATTTTAACCAGGATGTTAAGTAGCAGTTACGAGGATTCCGAGATTAATCCACTTTAGTTAAGAGGATTATAACCAGGATGTTAAGTACAGTTAAGAGGATTAAGAGATTAATCCACTTCAGTTAAGAGGATTATAACCAGGATGGTAAGTAGCAGTTAAGAGGATTAAGAGATTAATCCACTTCAGTTAAGAGGATTACAACCCGGATGGTAAGTAGCAGTTAAGAGGATTAAGAGATTATTGACCAGACATTACGTCATAGTTAAGAGGATTAGCTGTCACGTGACTTCCTGTTGGGGAATTGTGGAGGACTGGTCCCAAATCATATTACTATTAAGTGCAAATACCATGACGCATAATTAGTATAAAGCTTGGCTATCACATTCAAATTATATGAGGTGCTAATAGCAAGACATATATAATGTTCATGAAGATGGGCTATCAAAACGTCAAATGCGGTTGATTGTAAACTTTAGAGTTCAAATTGCTTGCGTCAGTTAAGTTCAAATATTGACTTTTGTATTAACACATATGACAGGTGCTTGTTATACAAGTAATTATATGTTAATCAACTGAACTTATGAAATAATATGTAACACTTCAAATCATATGAAACGAATTTTTGTAATTTTAATGTTATGAAAATTATTGAATCAATACACGCATATATACTAAACTAAGTCCTGTAAGCACGTTTTTATATATATTTATTACGAATCTATAACGTATTTTCAACAAATAATGTTTCATTCAGTGATTGTTGAACGCAAGCTAATTAACTTTCGATTCTGTTGCCGAAGTCTACCGGATGTATTGTACACAGCAACCAATGACAACCATTAGGTTACAGGAACCTGGCTTTGAACAGGTGCATGATGAATATGTCGGGGTTAAACATGTTTGTGATTTCTCATGAGAGTAACAGTACAACAATTGATCAAACTGTAAAAATCGTTGAAACATGCTCATATATGTCACTATTTTCACGAAAACAGCAAAATTTGCAATGGGGTGCATTGCCAAGAAACCCTATGTGGTATTTCAGTAATATTTCACTTCTCTCACAGAGTACAAAATAGTTCATTAAAATATAAGTTATCAGTACTGATAATTACTGATATTTTACTATATACTGTAGAAAGTCATGTTTGTTGCCCCACATGTAAACACATTCTCCATCACAAAGGTTGGGGATCTCAACATACAAATTTGGGTACATATGTCGGCTGTGGTATAAAAACTCCCCAATCATATCTTGTTGTTTTGGAAATAACAATATACTTTCCTAAGGCATCGGCCTCAAACCGGAAGTAGCCAGACTAACTTACTGAACGATGTGTGTTCTACTCCTAGATAATGTAGTACTTGTGTTTAAATACTAATTCTAGGAAGATGCTTTTGAAATTTTGAGTTACTACTTTTTTATAAGCTTACAGCTCAATAAATAAAATGGACTAAATGTTCACCGACAATTTAAATGAATTCAACTTCATTTTGAAAATGGGTATTACAAACACTACTTCGCAGGTGTGTGTTTTACTCCTAGATAATGTAGTACTAGTGTTTAAATACTAATTCTAGGAAGATGCTTTTGAAATTTTGAGTTACTACTTTTTATAAGCTTACAGCTCAATAAATAAAATGGACTAAATGTTCACCGACAATTTAAATGAATTCAACTTCATTTTGAAAATGGGTAATACAAACACTACTTCGCAGATCTAGCAGATAAACAAACCTACACGAGACAGCATGGTTTCCACGTTTAATCCATAGAAAATTTAGAGGGCCTGATATTTATTTCAAGGTGAGTGTTGTTTTTTTTTTTACATGTATGCATGAAATTAATGTATCTCTTTGTTTATGATATTGTAATCTTTTAAATTATACGTTTGTAAATGCTATTAGGTTTGACCTCTATAAATTATGCGTCAGCCTCAGCTACCCAGCTTCCGTTTGCACCTCGTGCGGACAAAAGTATTGCCATAAGGAATTTTTATTAACTCACAGGTAAGGCTGGGGTAGGGTATCAGACCCCAACTTTGGATCTTTAAAAAAAAAAAAAAAAACTAAGCCGAACAACACCCAGGATTTTTCTCAAGCAGACCTCAGTTTACCAGCTTCTGTTTGAACCTAGTGCGGACAAAAGTATTGCGTAGGGAATTTTTATTAACTCTGAAGTAAGGCTGGGAAAGGGTGTCGGATCCCAACTTTGGACCTATTTAAAAAAAACTTAGCCAATAAACACCCTGGCTTTTTCTCAAGTAGACCTCAGCTACCCGGCTTCCGTTTGCACCTCGTGCGGACAAAAGTATTGCCGTAAGGAGTTTTGATGAACTCTGAGGTAAGGATGGGGTAGGGTGTCAGACCCCAACTTTGAATCTTTAAAAAAAAAAAAAAAGAACTCAGCCGAACAACACCCAGGATTTTTCTCAAGCAGACCTCAGCTTACCTAGCTTCCGTTTGAACCTAGTGCAGACAAAAGTATTGCCGTAGGGAATTTTTTATTAACTCTGACGTAAGGGTGGGATAGGGTGTCAGACCCCAACTTTGGACCTATTAAAAAAAAAAAAACTAAGCCGAACAACACCCTGGATTTTTTCTCAAGTAGACCTCAGTTACCCAGCTTCCCTTTGCACCTAGTGCGGACAAAAGTATTGCCGTAGGGAATTTTTATTAACTCTGACGTAAGGGTGTGGTAGGGTGTCAGACCCCAACTTTGGACCTATTAAAATAAATCAGCCGAACAACACCCTGGATTTTTTCTCAAGTAAACCTAGGCTATCCAGCTTCCCTTTGCTCCTAGTGCGGAAAGAAGTATTGCCGTAGGGATTTTTATTAACTCTGAGGTAAGGGTGGGGTAAGGTGTCAGACCCCAACTTTGGACCGATTAAAAAGAAAACTAGGCCGAAAAACACCCTGGATTTTTTTCTCCAGTAGATCTCAGCTACCCAGCTTCCGTTTGCACCTAGTGCGGACAAAAGTATTGCCGGATGGAATTAAAAAAACATAACCGAAACACACCCTGGATTTTTTCTCAAGTAGACCTCAGCTACTCAGCTTCCGTTTGCACCTAGTGCAGAAAAAGTATTGCTGTGAGGAATTTTTATTAAGTCTGAGGTAAGGATGGGGTAGGATGTCAGACCCCTACTTTGGACCCTTTTAAAAAAACTCAGTCAAACAACACCCTGGATTTTTCTCAAGTAGACCTCAGCTGCCTTGCTTCTCTTTGCACCTAGTGGTTACAAAAGTATTCCCGTAGGCTATTTTTATTAAATCTGAGGTAAGGGAGGGTAGGGTGTCGGACCCCAACTTTGGACCTATTAAAAAACTCAGCCGAACAACACCCTGGATTTTTCTCCAGTAGACCTCAGCTACCCAGCTTCTCTTTGCACCTAGTGGGGACAAAAGTATTCCCGTAGGCAATTTTTCATTAACTCTGAGGTAAGGGTGGGGTAGGGTGTCGGACCCCAACTTTGGACCTACAAAATGTATTAAAAACAAACTCAGCCGAACAACAGTCTGGATTTTTCTCCAGTAGACCTCAGCAACCCAGCTTCCGTTTGCACCTAGTGCGGACAAAAATATTGGCGTATGGAATTTTTTATTAAATGTGAGGCAAGGGTTGGGTAGGGTGTCGGACCCCAACTTTCGACCTTTAAAAAATCAGCCGAACAACACCCTGGTTTTTATCTCAAGTAAACCTCATCTACCCAGCTTCCCTTTGCACCTAGTGCGGAAAAAAGTATTGCAGTTGGAAATTTTTATTAACTCTGACGTAAGGGTGGGGTAGGGTGTCAGACCCCAACTTTGGACCTATAAAAAAAACTAAGCGGAATAACACCCTGGATTTTTCTCAAGTAGACCTCAGCTACTTAGCTTCCGTTTACACCTAGTGCGGACAAAAGTATTGCCGTATGGAATTTTTATTAACTCTGAGGTAAGGGTGGGGTAGGGTATCGGACCCCAACTTTGGACCTATCAAAAAAAAAACATATCCAAACAACACCCTGGATTTTTTCTCAAGTAGACCTCAGCTACTCAGCTTCCGTTTGCACCTAATGCGGACAAACGATCTGCCGTAGGAAATTTTTATTAACTCTGACGTAAGGGTGGGTAGGGTGTCAGACCCCAACTTTGGACCTATTAAAAAAAAAAAAATTAGCCGAACAACACCCTGGATTTTTTCTCAAGTAGACCTCAGTTACCCAGCTTCCCTTTGCACCTAGTGCGGACAAAAGTATTGCCGTAGGGAATTTTTATTAACTCTGACGTAAGGGTGGGTAGGGTGTCAGACCCCAACTTTGGACCTATTAAAAAAAAAAATTTAGCCGAACAACACCCTGGATTTTTTCTCAAGTAGACCTCAGCTACTCAGCTTCCGTTTCCATCTAAAGCGGACAAAAGATTTGCCGTAGGGAAATTTTATGAACTCTGAGGTAAGGGTGGGATAGGGTGTCAAACACCAACTTTGGACCTATTAAAAAGCAGCCGAACAACACCCTGGATTTTTCTCAAGTAGACCTCAGCTACTCAGCTTCTGTTTGCACCTAGTGCGGACAAAAGTATTGCCGTATGGAATGTTGTATTAACTATGATGTAAGGGTGAGGTAGGGTATCGGACCTTAATTTTGGACCTATTAAAAAAAAAAAAAATCAACCGAACAACACCCTGGATTTTCTCTCAATAAAACCTCAGCTACTCAGCTTCTCTTTGCACCTAGTGCAGAAAAAGTATTGCCGAAGGAAGTTTTTATTAAGTCTGAGGTAAGGATGGGGTAGGGTGTCAGACCCCAACTTTGGATGTATAAAAAAAACTAAGCCGAATAACACCCTGGATTTTTTCTCAAGTAGACCTCAGTTACACAGCCTCTGTTTGCACCTAGTGCGGACAAAACAATTGACGCACTGAATATTTTATTAACCCTGAGGTAAGGGTGGGGTAGGGTGTCAGACCCCAACTTTGGACCTATTAAAAATAAAAACATAGCCGAACAACACCTAGGATTTTTTCTCAAGTGGACCTCAGCTATCCGGCTTCCGTTTGCGTCTAATGCGGACAAACGTATTGCCGTAGGAAATTTTTATTAACTCTGACGTGAGGGTGGGTAGGGTGTCAGACCCCAACTTTGTACCTATTTTAAAAAAAAACTAAGCCGAACAACACCCTGGACTTTTTTCAAGTAGACCACAGCTAATCAGCTTCCGTTTGCACGAAGTGCGGACAAAATTATTGCCGTATGGAATTTTTATTAACTCTGAGGTAAGGGTGGTGTAGGGTATCGGACCCCAACTTTGGACCTATTAAAAAATAAAAACATAGCCAAACAACACCCTGGATTTTTTCTCAAGTAGACCTCAACTACTCAGCTTCTGTTTGCACCTAGTGCAGACAAAAGTATTGCCGTATGGAATTTTTATTAAATTTAAGGTAAGGGTGGGATAGGGTGTCAGACACCAACTTTGGACCTATTAAAAAAAAATCATCCGAACAACACCTTGGATTTTTTCTCAAGTAGACCTCAGTTACCCAGCTTCCGTTTGCAACTAGTGCGGACAAAAGTGCTGCCGTATGGAATTTTTATTAACTCTGAGGTAAGGTTGGGGTAGGGTGTCAGACCCTAACTTTGGACCTATTAAAAAAACTAAGCCGATCAACACCCTGGATTTTTCTCAAGTAGAACTCAGCTAGTCAGCTTCTGTGTGCACCTAGTGCAGACAAAAGTATTGCCGTAGGGAATTTTTATTAACTCTGAGGTAAGGGTTGGGTATTGAGTGAGACCCCAACTTTGGACCTATTTAAAAAACTAAGCCGAACAACACCCTGGATTTTTTCTCAAGTAGACCTCAGTTACCCAGCTTCCCTTTGCAACTAGTGCGGACAAAAGTATTGCCGTAGGAAATTTTTGTTAACTCTGAGATAAGGGTAGGGTAGGGTGTCGGACCCCAGTTTTGGACCTTTAAAAAAAAACTAAGCCGAACAACACCCTGGATTTTTTCTCAAGTAGACCTCAGTTACCCAGCTTCCCTTTGCACCTAGTGCGGACAAAAGTATTGCCGTAGGAAATTTTTATTAACTCTGACGTAAGGGTGGGATAGGGTGTCAGACCCCAACTTTGGACCTATTTAAAAAAAAAAACTTAGCCGAACAACCTTGATTTTTTCTCAAGTAGACCTCAGCTACCCAACTTCCGTTTGCACCTAGTGCGGACAGAAGTGTTGCCGTAGAGAATTTTTATTAACTCTGAGGTAAGGGTTAGGTAGGAGTCAGTCCCCAATTTTGGACCTATTTAAAAAAACTAAGCCAAAGAACACCCTGGATTTTTCTCAAGTAAACCTCAGCTACCCAGCTTCCGTTTGCACCTAGTGCGGACAAAAGTATTGCTGTAGGAATTTTATATTAACTCTGTGGTAAGGGATGGGTAGGGTGTCAGACCCCAACTTTCGACTCATTAAAAAAATTAAGCCGAACAACACCCTTGATTTTTCTCAAGTAGACCTCAGCTACCCAGCTTCCTTTGCACCTAGTGCGTACAAAAGTATTACCGTAGGAATTTTTATTAACTCTGTGGAAAGGGATGGGTAGGTGTCAGACCCCAACTTTGGACCTATTAAAAAAACTAAGCGGAACAACACCCTTGATTGTTTCTCAAGTAGACCTCAGCTACCCAGCGTTCGTTTGCACCTAGTTTTAGAAATGCAGACATGAAAGAAAACTGTTCACTCAAGCGCCAACGGAGATATTACATTATGACGATTTCGTCATTTATCAAACAAAAACGTGGAATCTGTATCGAGTTGTACTAAATTAGTAACAGAAATTATAGGTTTTGAAGTACTCATTATCATGTTGATATATAAATTTAACAAAGATTTTGAAATTATTTGCTATCAACACTCAAATTTTATAAAAGATAAATTTTACGCAACCAACAACATAAAGTTTTGATAAATAGATGCTTTGCTCAATTTATGTTTAAGTTGTTAAATCAATCTGTACGTTTTATACGGTGACGGTTTGTATTAATATGTTATACGCAATTTGTAAATTGAGTATTACGTATATTACGTATAATGTAATCAGATATAATCAATCAAAACAATCTCAATTCTAAAATCATTAATTACGGAATAAGTTAATGTCCCTGTTTCCTTAAAGATGATATATAATTGTTATATAATATTTAATAAATTATGATATTATATAACATTTGATTAATTGCTTCAAGTTTGAAATTTGATAGGTAGTTTATTATTCATTATGTAATTTGCATTTGTTGTTTGTAAAAGGAACTACTTAATATTTCACCTTTGCAAGTTAGTGGTGCGTTAAACGACATGTATGTTAACATTTTGTTTTCTCATTTTAGGACAATCATTCAAATCTTGCTTTTATGCAGCAAGTTTAATACTTAAACTGAATATACCAAATAAAGCAGACATGCTGGACTGATTAAAAGATCGATTGATTGATATTTGTCGAACACGCGTTGTCATCATATATCTTTAATACATTTCTCATGGCCATGAACTTTTAGCAATAAATATAATTGGCGTGTCTGCCACTCGTTTGATAAGGAAATAATGTTGGCAGAGCTTAATCTCTTTCCCGGGTACCAACAGTTCAAACAATGTACAGTGCATTTACTCACTCAGTGTTATATTTTTTCATGCCGAAACAATGTGTGATTCGATGAGCTTTCTTTATAAAATAGTACTCGAATATTTGCACAGGGCCACATGCTCAAAACAACATTCTTTCAAGTATTTAAGTAGTACGTAGCTAGTATAGCTCATCGTCCCAAGTTTTTGACCGGCCTATCTTTTTCTTATCTTTTAATACAGTTGGTTTAAAACTACAAAACATGTTTCACCCTGCCGCATTGTGGCGCCTGTACCAAGTCAGGAATCTATAGCATTTGATAGTCGTGTATTTTTGCTGCTTTTTTCTGTTTTTTGTTTTGGTGCAGTCGTATGTTTTGGAGTTTAATGTGGCTTCCATTTCGCTGAACTAGTATACATTATTGTTTAGGGTCAGCTGAAGCTTGCCTCCGGGTATTGGGTTTTCTCGCTGTGTTGAAGACTCATTGGTGGCCTATAAGATGTTTTCTGCTCTTTGGTTGGGTTGTTATCTCATTGACACTTACCCCGTTTCCGTTCTCTAGTCTATAGTATAGCATTTACATTTCTAATGAATTGAGTGATTATCGGTGTTCGATGCAACTTTAAGCATTTATATGTCATGGAGGCTAGGTTTTAATGTTGGAGGAAGTCGAAGAACCTGGATTGAACCACCGACCTTTATCAGGAAAACTGGCATGCTAGTAAACAAAAATCATAGTCAAACACACCTTCGTGGAGCAGGGCTGGAACTCACATTTTTACTTTGTTTCGGTTAAAATACCCGAGTAGGATAAATTATTTTGAAGCTAAAGGTACGGTATCAAAGTTCGATATGTAAATGTATTTCTAGTATCATCCGTACTTAGATATAAGAAGATGTGGTATGAGTGCCAATGAGACAACTCTCCATCCAAGTCAAAATTTATAAATGTAAACCATTATAGGTCAAAGTACGGTCTTCAACACGGAGCCTAGGCTCACACCGAACAGTAAGCTATAAAGGGCCCCAAAATTACTAGTGTAAAACCATTCAAACGGGAAAACCAACGGTCTAATCTATATAAAAACGAGAAACGAGAAACACTTATGAACCACATCAACAAACGACAACTACTGAACATCAGATTCCTGACTTAGGACAGGTGCAAACAAATGCAGCGGGTTTAAACGTTTTAATGGTACCAAACCTTCACCCTTTTTCTGAAACAATAGTGTAACATCACAACATAGAAAACACACTATAAAATATCAACTGAAATAGCTTAACTCAATCAAAGGACATATTAACACCATTGAACATACACTGAACAAATAAATTTGACCTATGATACAATGTAAATTCAAAATAAATAAACTAAGGGAAGAATAATAAAAGTAACATATTATATCGGTATGAAATGTTAAACAATTTAAGAAAAACAATATGCTCGAACAAAAATATCAGCCATTTGCAATAACTTTAAACACAGGTAAATAAAATAATTTTGTTGTTAGGTATACGTATACAGTTACAATAGAGAAAGGAAATATTTTAACAAAATAAATAATTTTGATGTTCATAGTAAGTGGAAATTTATATTAGTACCAAACACTTATCAAAGCTGGTATATAGACCAGACATAACCCTGAATAACATTAAATAACAAAAAATCATTACAATTAGTATCAACAGGTCAACTAAACAAGAAAGTACGATTTGAGAGTACTCGCAGTTACTGACAGCTAGTTAAAAGCCAAAACAATTAATAATAAAAATCATGCATCAGAGACTAAAATCAACTAAAACACATCCCAGGATTTAGTATTTTAACGTCATGGACAGTCAAAGAAGACATGACTAGTGCAATGCCAAAATAAATGTATCGACAGACAGTAGGATAGTTAGGAGTCTGTTTAGTCTGCTATTACAGATTACTTTTGGTAGTTCAAACCAAGTTTTAGCCAGTAGCTGTCCCAATGAATTGACTCGGCTGTAAACCATTATTAGGTCAACGTAATATCTGGAATACAAACAATCAATTGCAACATTTTATTGATTGTATATGCCCATTTCTATTAAAAATATTTTATCTCCCTAAAGTTGTACACTTTGATTACAGCTAGTAATATTCAGTAAAATGTGAAATTGCAATATGCTGTCAATAAGGTTTCAAGGGGATGATCTAATATTAGTTTTCCACTCTTTTATATGAAATATGAAGAAGAACAAGAACAAGAACAAGAAGAACAAGAACAAGAACAAGAAGAACAAAAGAAGAACAAAAGAAGAAACGGATGTCATCTTACTCGGACACAATATTCTGAACCGACCAGTCTTTGCTTATTTCTTAATGCCATGTGCTTAGCGGAGAAACAGCAAATACCAATGCTTTGGTCCGAAATGCTCTTCAACTTTGTACTTGTTTTGGCTTTCGTACTTTTTTATCTGAGTGTCACTGGTTAGTGTTGTGTGGACGAAACGCGCGTCTTGCGTATTAAATTGTAAACCTGGTACATTTTTAGCTATTATTCGTATGTTTCTCTGTCCTGTATGTTCTCCCATTTATTTGTATTGTAGTCCTGTCATGTAATGTTGTCATTTTAATTATATTTAACATTGCTTTAAAAGCGGGAGGTTTGACTAGCCACAAAACCAGGTTCAACCCACCATTTTTTTTTTAAGTCCTGTATCAAGTCAGGAAAATGGCCATTGCTATATTATAGTTCGTTTCTGTGTGTGTTACTTTTTAGTGTTGTGTTTCTGCTGTTTCGTAGTTCTCCTCTTATATTGGATGTGTTTCTCTCAGTTTTAGTTTGTAACCCAGATTTGGTTTTTTTTCTCAATCGATTTATGAATTTCGAACAGCGGTATACTATTGTTGCCTTTATTTAAGTCGTTGGTTTTGTACCGGCTGCGGATCTAACCCATGACCTCCGCACTCAGCTTGAGCATGCTACCACCGAAGCGGTTATAACTTCATGACAACGTATTTTCGTTTCAAGAATATTTCAATGAAAATTTAAATTTTAATTAAAAGACAGCTTTGTCACCTCCTAAGAAAAAGGTCATTCTAAAAGATATTATAGATAATATATGCATATAAATTTCAAACAACAATTCCATAGAAATCATGAAGATGAGTGAAAGTCTTAAAGGATTGTAGAATAGTTTTATTTTATCAATTTTCACTTTGATGACTTGACTGTGGTTCTTCAGCATCAGGTGTTTAAATTACTGACCAGTTAAATAGTTTGTTATGATGGAACAAATTGCAATTGGGTCAAAATGAAGTCTATGTAAATAGTCTCTAGGGTAACAAAACTGGGAAATAATTTCAATAGTTAATCAAATATAATGGTCATAAAACAACAATTTGCTCTCTTTTACAATATTCAATTGAAACAAAGTACTGATCGAAAGGAAGTATTTTATTTCAACATTCAAATATTCTTATAACTTGTATTCAGAAAGAAATGTTGTGTGATCAATTTTCACATTGTCATTAAAAACAAGAAAAAACTCAAAATACCACCAATTCATATAATACTCCGTATATATTGGTAAGGTTTACATCTTACAATGAGTTTAAATCAAGCGTTACTAATATTTGCTGGTTTCAGTTTTCTTTTACTTCTTATTTCTCTTTATGAAATATCCTCCACAATCACAATAACATTTATTGTTCACACAACTCCAAGAATTCGAAGAACTGCATCCTCTTCCAGCACAACACCCTTTACAACCATTGCAAGTATTAGAACATAACTTCAGCTGTACGGTCAGAGTTATACCTAAATATATATGAATTCATTAATTTACATTTATACTCAGTGCAGCTTTTTTTACATTTCAAAAGAACAGTATTTCAAATTAGTGATATTATCTATTTACAATAAAATATGGGATGTCGTTGCCTACGTTTGAACATATGTTAACAAGTATGTCATAACATGAACCAGTACATATAGATATATATGGAGATGTGTTATTATTGTCAATGAAACAACTATTCACAATGGACCAGAGAACCATGATATATACGTCTTTAATAAAAGTAAACAAAAACAATGTGAGGGACAGCAACTAGAGACAATGACTGATTTTAAAATAGTTTGCTCACATAGGATAGGCCAATAAAGTATGTGTGAGGGTTAATAACATAAACAGTACCAATTTCGTAGAGCAGATGCGCATTTCGAAAGAAATTAAATTATCTATACATATAGATATATAACACTAAGTATATTCTACCCAAGGAACAAATAACATTAGCTGAAATTGGCAAAACCTTTTTGGAGTTTTTGAGTCCTCACTGCTGTTCAAATTCGTACTTTTTTATTGCTTTACTAATTTTGTTGTTTCGAGCGTCATTGATTTTGTAGACGAAACGTGAGCCTGGCGCACAGTATTTTAATCCTGGTATCTATGCTGAGTTTATTCGAACTCCACTAAAAACCAGTGGTGATCTCAAATGCTCTGAAATAGTTTGCAGAATCTGTTCACATATGGCACGCATTGTGTTGCTCATGTAAGAACACATTCAGTGATAGTCATATTCGAGGAAAAGATGACCTAATTGTTGTTACGACAATTGAAACATATCCATCGTCATTTATGAAACATAAATAAAAACAGTATCAAATTTCTTCCTTTTAGATTGTTTTAAAACAATAATTCACCATGTAATGTAGATCCGTGTTATTCCGTTAAATATGCACATACGTAAATCTAGCGGGTGTGCAAAATGCCAAAACAGAAATATGAGATGTAAATTATTTGTTTCATATGCAATTATAAACACTTGTGCATTAGTCTTTTGGAATAAATTGCATAAAACTGTTTTATTCATACAAGTAAAAAGTAACATTTATTATAATTGTGACCTATATCATATAAGTGGTTTTTTTGTTCTTTTTATAAAATTATATCTTTAAATATATACTTATATTGCGGTATACCATCTTTTCCGCAAGTTTATTGTTTTCTGTTTGGTATTAAATTAATAATAAAGATCCATTTTGTTATATCTTGTGATCCGTTTATTTGGCAATCGCCAATGGCAGTCAGCAGGGTTTAAGAACATCCGTTGTTCGACCTGTTAGTCAAATGCATTTGGTTTATATATACTTTTCACTTTTTGGTCTTTTGGAAAATGTTGTTTGTGCTGTATTTAGACCCTCTACCAAGAAATTTTTTGCATGCACACGTATAAAAATAGCGGTTTTATCCAACGCAATCATAGGTTTGAACGTTGTTTTCAATTTAGACTTATTTATATTTTTCGTTTGGGCTTGTATTTTATTTGCCTTTCGGTTCATATGATCCGTTCATCCTATTTCGACTCTTCAAAATTCAAGAGTCTATCCTAAATTGAGGTAAATTATATGGCCTTCCAAATACCGTTTCGATTCCTTACATCACTGAAGAGACAATAATTGTCGAAATCCGGATATGGTGTTCAAATTTTGCACCTCATGTTAGCGGTTTACCATCTTTTTCCGCAAGTTTATTGTTTTCTGTTTGGTATTAAATTAATAATAAAGATCCATTTTGTTACATCTTGTGATCCGTTTATTTGGCAATCGCCAATAGCAGTCAGCAGGGTTTAAGAACATCCGTTGTTCGACTGTTAGTCAAATGCGTTTTGTTTAAATATACTTTTCACTTTTTGGTCTTTTGAAAATGTTGTTTGTGCTGCATTTAGACCCCTCTACCAAGAAATTTCTTTTGTATGCATACGTATAAAATTGCGGTTTTTATCCAACGCAATCATAGGTTTGAACGTTGTTTTCAATTTAGACTTACTTATATTTTATAGATATAGATACCATGATATGGATGTTCTTAAATATGATGCTCACATGAAAATATTATAAGTAAATAAAATAGAAGGTCTTTCCACATTAAATTTCTGAATAATTGATAAGAAGCTACTAGCAGTTTACTCAAAATAACTATTGGTGTCAAATCATAGGTTTCTTCATAGTGATTAAAAGATATATGGTTTCTATGTACTGTTGTCTTAATAAGGAGATAATTTGCTACTTCCGGTTTAGAAAATGACACTTGCGGTCTCATATGATAGCTGTACTCACACAGATTCCAAAATATATGGTTTGAATATAATTTTGCTTGAAATAAGGGATATAAATTGTAACTTCCGGTTAAAAATTCACACCCGGTACCATCTGATAGGTTACTTTATACTGATTCAAAAATATATAGTTTATATATGTTATAGTACTTTTGAATGAAATCAGTGCAGGAAATGGCTACTTCCGGTTTACAAAAGGTCCTTTCCAGGTGACCTTTTCAAGGTCATATATCTACCAACCTAATGCAAAAGACCCCATAGCTTTATCATGTATAAATATGAATTTATAACAAAGGTCAAAATCTAGAACGTCAAATTCACCTTTGACCTTGACCTAAATTTCAAGGTCATAAAGCAAGGACCTCAAATCAAAAGACCCTAGGTCTCTCCTATATATGGTTAATGAGTTATATCACCATACAGCTAATTTTAAATATAAAAGGAGAAAACTATTAAATGTCAACGTACCCTTTCAACCAAAGTATATGTGTTGCGACATATCGTGACTAACAATTTAGTATAAATATTTTGTCGCTATCTTGTACGGTTTCTGATGAGAAGGTATAATAAGCCAAAATCAAAATTCAAAACATGACCTTGACCTTTGACCTTGACCTCATTTTCATCTTGGTGGACCCTGGACCTCAAATCAAAAGACCCTAGGTCTCTATCACTTATGGTTTACCAGTTAAAATACATATCTCTTAATTTTATACTTAAGGTGGCTCACCCCAATAAGGACCCCGGTAGAATTTTTTATTTTCACATATTTTGTAGATGTTTTTATTCTGAATCCAAAATGCAAAGAAAAAGGGTCACCAGGCTCGTTTCCCCTCAAATGGAAGCGAAATGTGCGATTTTGACCCTATTTCCAAACTTTTCCACCCTTTCAACAATAACGACTACATCACATTCAAGGACTTTTAGAACCATGTTAGTATGATTATTATGTGAAAAACAATTAAATTTGAAATTTAAACGTTCCCTTTGGTTGTTTTAGACTTAAAATCCTTTTATTTTCAGATTTATGTCTAAATTTGGCATTTTCTAATTTCAGTTTCAGGCTAAAAATTTTGTTAAATCAATTTTTCGTAAAATTTCCTGGTAGATTTAAAAAAAACGGATATGTCAAAGCTATGAACTTTTCGAGCATTTTAAGGTAAAATAAAATGGGGTCACCTGGCTTTTAAAAAGTTACGAGCTTTTTATTAACCCTCTACCCCATGAGGTCTGATTTCAATGCACTCCATTAATTACTTTCTTGTGAATTTTTATTGATGTCCGTAAATAAAATAATGTTTCTAATTATATCAATGGACGATAGCTGAATATAAATGTGATTAACATTTTACTGTTTGTTATAAAAAGCGAAATTTTGATTATTTTGGTGAAATACGGTAATTTTGTCTGGCGCGAGTTGCTTCCTCCAATTTGGCGCCATAATCGGACAACAGAAATTTCAGGGTCGCCATTGCTGAGCAGCATACTGCACTGATAAATACGACCATGTGCATGAATAACATAGTGGCGAATAGACAACAATGAAGGTAGAGTCATTACATAAGAAAACATAGATTTTAATATATTTGACAGCCAAATATTATCAGTATCACGAAAAATACAAAGTGGGGGTTATCTCAAAATACTCGATACTGTAGAAAATCACTGCGACTGGAACCTTGCATGGGCTAAATTTCTGTTCTATGTATAATCATTATGGCTTGTATCTTATTTATGTGTTTACTTGCATGACCCTTAACCTGTTAATTGGCAACTTTTGAACATGTATATATAGCCTGTTTTGAAAATATCAGTGTCAAAAGTGGAGGGATGGTCATTTTCAGCATCTGCGCAACCGTTTATAGCGTCAAATGAGTCTTGATTTTATATCGTCATTCGTAAAATCTAATTTCGTAGCCACGTTAGGGTCAAATGGAGTACAATGTTTATCGTTAACGTCTATAATGACTAGTAAAATGGTGTACCCCATACATATGTAACTTCCTCGGACATGATTTCCACCCTATCCCCAACCTCTATTTCTCTTCCTTTTACTCTAAAATTTCTACTTCCATCCCCTCTTTTCGAATTCTTGTCTTTTCACCCAAAATCATGTTCGCTCCAATTCACGTTCATCCCTTTAACATTGGCACCCTGAGTCTGTTTGTACCCTTCCTTTATTCTAAATCATGCTTTTGTTAGTATAGTTCTATAACACAATAAAATAAAGATATATTAAGTTTATTTTTATTGTTTAAAATAAAGTGACTCACACGAGATTAAAAGGTTTTTATTCATATACTTCATAAGTTTTACTTCTATCAAGTTAGTTACTTTTATTTTCACTTCAGACCAGGCTAACTAACGAACATGCACATGATACCCCT
This sequence comes from Mytilus coruscus, assembly GCA_017311375.1. NCBI lineage: Eukaryota > Metazoa > Mollusca > Bivalvia > Mytilida > Mytilidae > Mytilus > Mytilus coruscus. The sequence continues at coordinate 16,588,952 of CM029604.1, forward strand.
TTTCTCGCTTCCTGATCCCCCATTCCCATGTTCCTTACCCCGGTCCACCCGCTCAAGGGGTTCGATTGTTTCGTTTGTTTTTTGAGAATATGAATGGCCTAATTTGTAAACATTTTATTGATGGATTTGTCTTGATCACAATTTGTTTATAATTAAACCCCTCGTCTCCATTTGGTATAAAATTTTCATAACGTAAAGTATCAGGTTTAAACATACACAAGATGGTTTGGTATCTTGTTTACCAAATAACACGTACATTTGAGTTGAAAAATTCATTATTGTTTTGTGCTTAGTATTATTAAATACAAAATTTGTGTATCCCATATTCCAAACAAGGTACAAGACACCTCAGCATAATTTGGTTGATGAGGAGTACAAATGTAGCTCAGCTGCATTTCAGAATTTTAGGCAGAGAAATATTTTAACTTGTCCCTGGCAGCGAAATAGCATGCCCCGAAAAGTCTGTATTCAAATATAAAAACAAAATCACTATTTACACTTGCTGTGCATGTATTTTATTTTGTTTGCTCATTATTGTTGCAATAAATTCTTCTTGTGTTGTCAGAATCCACTTCAGAAGCCAAGATCAACTATAATTTGGAACTGTATGCTTTAGTGCTGTCAAAATCCATAAAAAATCCAAGATCAAAAGGACCTACTTTATCTACCTGTCCCAATGATGAATACAGATTATTGAGTCTTATAAAAACACAGAAGATTAATATTGATATAAAATAATGAAAATATAGAGCTGATCAACAATGCTAATAATGTTTTATAAATTTGATCTCATAGACATTTGAGGAATAAAAATACAAAAAAATGTTTCACAAAATGAATTTTAAATAGAGCTGAATTATTATTTTTTTTTTTTTTGCTGTCTGTAGTGAATTTTGCTGCAAACATAATTCATGATATGCAAACTGCAATATATGCAGTTGTCTTTAATACAGAAGATAGCTATGAGATTTGTAAATTTTGGAAGTCATAATACGAAGTGGCAGTTGTGCACATGCATTTGCCTCATCTTTTACCTCACCAACCCCTGACCTAAATGGACACTTGAATTATTTTACATCATTTGGCATTTGTTTTCCATCCATATGCTATTCAGTTTCTATTTCAAAATTATATTTTCTGGATAAAAGGAGAAAAAAAAATACAGTTTTGTTCAATGAGACAGCAACCAAACAAAACAACCAAAAGAATTATATATTGTCTGAGATAACTTGTGTCTCATTATTCATTGTTATTAACTGACAACATTTTTACCTACTGTAAATTCAGAAATAGCGTGCATTTATTATTGCGATTTTTGAAGAATGGACTAAATTGCGAGTTTAATTATTGCGATTACAAAAAATCTGCATAAAGATTTATAATTCAGTTTTCAGAATGCAAGTTCTTATTATAGGATATTCACCCTGCCACATTATTTGCATTAATAAAACCTCACAGTAATTTTTAAATTTACAGTATCACAATGATCCAGATTATTAAATATTGTTTTGTAAATTTAGAAATGCACTCAAATTGATACAGATTGCTACAAAGATCTCAACCTCTGTTCAAGGATCAGTGATCAAGATTAAAGTTACCTAATTAGGGTTGTTTATCAGATACTGTTAGCAATAGGTCATTTGTCAATGTCATGTTTTGTGTTTTTGTCTGTTTTTTCTAATACTAAAAGTACATGTAGTTGATAAACTATATGTATGCAATGATTCAGAAATGTAAGGAGTACATGTCTGTCTGGCAGTTGTCATTCACAACATTTGCAAGGTTCATTGGTCAATGGTAAGTCCTCTTTAACATGCTACATTGTGTAATCAATAGGTTATTATATTTGGTGTATGGTATGATTATTAAATGTATATAATGAAATATTAAGTAAAAGATGTGATATGATTGTAAATTAATATGACACTCCACAAGAGACCAAATAACACAGAAATAAACAACTAAATGTCACCATACGACCTTCAACAATGAGTAAAACCTATACTGCATAGCTGTGTATGAAAGGCCTCCAAATGACAAATGTACAATATAAAACAATTCAAATGAGAAAACTAACAGCATGTATTACATGTATGTACAAAATAACGAATGAAAACAAATATGCCTGTCTTATAAAAAGAAGATGTGGTATGATTGCCAATGAGACAACTCTCCACAAGAGACCAAATGACATAAAATTAACAACTATAGGTCACCGTACGACCTTCAACAATGAGCAAAGTCAGCTATAAAAGGCCCCGAAATGACAATGTAAAACAATTCAAACGAGAAAACTAACGGCCTAATTTATGTACAAAAAATGAACGAAAAACAAATATGTAACACATAAACAAACGACAACCACTGAATTACAGGCTCCTGACTTGGGACAGGCACATACATACAGAATGTGGCGGGGTTAAACATGTTAGCGGGATCCCAACCTCCCCTAACCTGGGACAGTGGTGTAACAGTACAACATAAGAATGAACTATAAAAATCAGTTGAAAGAGGCTAAACTCATCAGATGGATAAAAATACATATACTACAATTACAAGTGGACTTGGCCGGGTACTGGTACATGCAAACAAGAAAAAGACACTAAGTACAGATCTGAGAGTACTCGCAGTTACTGACAGCTAGTTCAAAGCCACTAATAACTAATAAAAAAATCATGCATCTAAGACTAAATTATCAATCCGTACACATCCAACATCCAATGGATTTAGTGTAAAGACGTCATAAACAGTCAGAGAAAACATGACCTTGTGCAATGCCAAGATACAGGTATCGACAGATTGTAGATCCATGAATGTGTATATGTATATAACAATAATATTTAGTTTGCTTTTAATTTACTGATAACAAAATCAATATCAGTACCAATAAAACAATATTTAATGATCTAATTACAGTGTTGAATTGGTAACCTTTAGAATAAGTTTATCTAAAGAATCGATAATAAAATTGAGAATGGAAATGGGGAATGTGTCAACGAGACAACAACCCGACCATAGAGCAGACAGCAGCCGAAGGCCACCAATGGGTCTTCAATGCAGCGAGAAACTCCCGCACCCGGAGGCGTCCTTCAGCTGGCCCCTAAACAAATATGTATACTAGTTCAGTGATAATGGACGTCATACTAAACTCCAAATTATACACAAGAAACTAAAATTAAAAATGATACAAGTAAACCAGGACCGTTTGTAAATTTCCGGGCACGGTAAACAATATTGCCGTAAAATGTGGATGTACCATCCCGTTTGAAATAAGTTTTCTACAGGTACAACGAAACTTCAAAACCAAATCTTTATATCTGTGGAAGAATTTAGTAAAGGTTTTAATTAGTTTGTGGTACCGAAATCCCTGGCTTAATAATTTACCAGTAATACATAGATTACGTTCGTTAAAATCAGAAACGTCACAACAGACACGGGCATCATATCCAGAAATCAGCGCCACTTTGCTTATTTGAATATTATACTAAAGAAATCGGATACGGGTCACGGAAGTTATATTGAATTGATAGGAATTTTGAAAAAATGTCTGTTTTAACTTTAATTTAAGTTATAGACAGGTTGCAGGGACAGAAAATAAATATACACAACAATATACACCATTTAAACGAAACATAATGACTGTCGTTGCAAAATCAAGGTTCCTGAGCTATTTTAAAAATCGAAGCGAGAGGCTTTTAACATTGCAGTATAAAATAAAATGGCTGAAACGTCAAATTTGCAAACTTCGTGTTGAAAATTGGCTAACAAGGTCATTACAAAAAAGGTTGCGGTGATGAAACTTGAAACTTGAATGTCCAAGGAATAAGCAAGTCCAAACCTTGTATGTGTAGTCGTTGAACTCTAGGTTCCCACGTAAAGTTAAAATGCCCTATTTCAAGAAGAATAAACTCACGAAAACACGAAAAATTCACTAAATTCGCGTTCATTGTTTTGATTTTGACCGCCTGACAACTTTACGGAAATATCAGAGTGACTATAAACAAGGTCTCTGTGACGGGCAACTTATAATATCCGTGTTTTAAAGATTTTAATGATATCAAGCCAGTCCAGTTCAAACTATTATCACGTGGTACAATTCTCATTTACATATTATGAATATTAATTAGCAAAAGTACTACTAATTTCTGGCTATGTAGCGAACGAGTTGTGAAATATAAACACCGTAAGATGGTGCCAAAGGAACATCACCATCCAAATAGGGAACGAAAATCGTCCCTTTGTCGTAAATTTTAATGTGGAGTTTCCGTGTAAAACCGAAACTGCGGCCAAGCATAGCGAAAGGCCGTGCGACATAACCAGTCAAACAAACTTTATTAGATCAACTCGTTAAGGAACGAGTGTTGTCATTGGTCAATTCAAACCTTCGACCTCAAATAAACCCAGTTAAGCCCCGCCCAAGCACACCTGCTAAAAAAACAAAACACGCGTACTATAAACGATCGAAAGTTGAATGATCACGTACATGATTGTGTACCTGATTATCTCAAAGCGTTCTATATTTATATACATGTTCATGCGAAATTTATTTATATCATAATTGTGTGCAAAAGTTCTAATAAGGTCCTTTTGTTTTAAATTTGATTTGTTTTTAACAAAGACTCTTAACAGTTTTCACGGCGAAATATATTGAATCCAACTGTATCCTCTCAAGTAGTTCTGGACTAATCCCGTGCACCTTTTCTATCTGTTAAGTTACATCATTATGTGTTTGCAATGAGACCAAATTATGAAATATCAATGAAATGACTCGAGGCTGTTGGATAAACGTAAATGAGACCGTAATTAACTACACACATACATGTAATTAACCAAATTACATAATATACATTTTGCAAGATTTTACGGTAAATAGGTTTTGTGTTCAATATTCATATTATATAGTAAGTATATCACAGCCTCCTACTCGACCCTTAAACTAATCTCGCGTATATTAAACGTTTTTTATTATGATATGAAACTACATAGAAATATGAAAATAGAATCACAAATGACAACTTAATTTACATATCATTTCATGGCTTTTAAAAACAGTGAAGTTTTGGGATTTTATGGTTTTGACTTTGGATAGTGTTTTTTTTTTTCTTCTCTTCATATTCAGTTTACTCTGAGACATAATATATTTTAGTATAATATAATTTAGTATAATAGTCTCAGGTTTACCTAATTTTGAAAAAAAAATCCCGAATTCTAAGTAAATTCGGAGCAGGTAACCATGCTTTCTTTAGCGGAAAATGGAGATAGCAAAACACTGGCCACAATGAAAGGAAATGTACTTTACAGCCTTGCATCCAAACAGAGTGAAATTTTCATATCTTCTCTCAGTTATACAAAATGGTTAACTAAAGCTGTAAATCTGTCACCTGATGCTGATAAAGGGTCAGATAATAATACTTAACGAACAGATGTTTAAAAAAAAAAAAATGAGTTTGTAATAACAGTAGAGATGATAATACACAAAATGTCCAGTTTCTGATATTACCATTCCAGAACAGGAACAATGAAATTAATTGAAATTTTGATTATTTTAACATTCTAATAACTACTCATGGAAATTAAATATTAAAAATGATGAAGGAAAGTTTGTGTTATATTTCCTACACATTAAAAAAAATGAAATTTTATTTGTCTTCCAAAATTTTTAATTTGTATTACATGTTTACATTTGTAATTAACTAAATATTCACATTTGTATTTACTATTAATTCATTCATGAAACAATTACCACCAATTATCAAGAAAACTTAACATGTGGTATTCATCAACTAACAAACTTTTAATTGGAGTGACAAATTTATTTGAAAATTTTGTGTTTTCTAAGTGGTGTTGGTGATAAGCTGATTTTCCATCCAACATCATTTTGATGCAAATTCTTGGGCATAGTTGTAGGACTGTTTACACATGTTTGTAACTCCGGCGATGTAGGTGATGAAAATATTTACATAGATTTACATAGAAAACCAAGTATTATGTCAACGAACTCGCTGATTGGTAATGAAAAACAATCAATTGAACATGTTTAAAGAGATTGTGTTCATTCATTAAATGTATCAATAAAAAGGTGAAAGGTGGGTCCCTCCTTGTACATTGATTTTGTCATCCTTAATTTCTTTATATTTCGTTTAACAGTTTATTGTACATGTATTCTTTTGTACTTTACTTAATATATGCATACTAAATTTGTTAATCTTCAATTTTATGTTTCTCGGTAAATTCATTCAGTTCCAAGTTTTTGGAGAAATGTGCAACCCATCATGAATTATTTTTATTATGAGATCTTTATTACATGTAACTACAACATTGTTGGGACAATAAAGTAGGATATAATTGTATCCCGTCAGTGTGAAAGAAATTTAAAAGTGGTTCATTTATTTATCAGTATAAATGTGGCACATGTATTTATCCTTATATTTTTCATAATCCGTCACATGATAATTGGGTTGTTGCATAGAGAACTTTTATAAATAAAAATAAAATATCACAAGGATAATATTTCGACCCCGTTATTTTTAAATCAGGCGACAACACAACAGTACACAAACCTGTTTACGTTCGTAGTAAAACATAGTACATTCCATTGTCGGTCACCTGTGTTAATTCACTTGCACACTACGGTTGTTGTTGTATTCGAATCTTTCGGCCAATGAAATGGGACGTTACAAGTTGTGTTGTTTGTGATACGGCAGAATGTTATGAATGAATTATCAAACGCTAAACTTGACAGCAGTTTAGTGTATTTAAATCTAGGAAACTCAAAGGACAGTTGTTACCGTTTAAATTTGAGGGGTCTATCTGAACTTAATCCCATGTTCATGGCTTAGTCTGTTACTGGCATACTATATATATGTTTCAAAATATTTGGTTGATGGGGTGATTGTAACAGAGGCGGATTTAGCAGCTATTTAGGGGAGGCCCATTGGTTGATTATAAAGGAATCACTGAAGCATGACTGAGCAGGCCTCTCTTAGGCAGTCCACCCTAGGAATATGACAGTTGTTATCCATTCGTTTGATGTGTTTGAGCTTTTAATTTTGCCATTTGATTAGGGACTTTCCTTTTGAATTTTCCTTGGAGTTCAGTATTTTTGTGATTTTACTTTTACCCTTTCATGAAAAATTCTGGTTCCGCCACTGTGTAAGGCTGGCTTGGATTGGTTTATCTGATCATTGATAATATTAATTTTTTCTGATACTTGTAGTAAAACTTTATCTTTAGGAATATCAACATAAAACCAATCATGAATGATGATTAGTAAAGCAGGTGAGACATTTCAGCTTGTGCACTCTTGTTAACACAAAAATTATATGGACTGCCACTAGAAAATGAATGGACAATGCATGCTTGGTATGGACAAAATTCCTCCTTTTTACCCTACGAGGCTGCGTATTTATCTCGGGGTAGGGGATAGGGGAGTGATAGGACGTACCGCTGGAATAGGTCACCTTTCGAGCTTGAAAATATGTGAATAGGTCTTTCCATAACTTCTTCGTCTGTCATCTTTCTTGGTGTTCCCGGGTGTGATTTTATCAACCAAATTTTCTCTTTAACACTTTGGTATTCTAGTCTTACATTACACTACATGAAACCCAAGCATTATAGGAAAAGGTTACATTTTACCTACGCAATATATGAAAAGTTATACATTTTTAAATATAATTTATATGAAAAGGTGGGTCCCAGCGGCACCCTATCAATTAAGTATTGAAGTGCCTCCTCCCCTTCCCCGAGGTATTTATACATCTAGCTGTATGAACACCCTGTCATAGCAAGGATTATCTGTCAGATTAGGAAGTAATATTTCTATAGCCTTCGATATGAAAATAAGGAGATGTGGTATGATTGACAATGAGACAACTATCCACCGAAGTTCAAATTTAAAAGTCAATATTAAAACAAATTTCATCTCTATATTATCATCATAGGCCGATAATTACGTTTCTTTGCAGCTAGCAGGTATGCAGGTGGGTCAAACCAGTTTTCACACATCATTAAAAAGTTTTCATACATATTTCTTGCCGCAATGACACACTCCCTTTATTATTTTTAAATCGAGAACTTTCCTTATTAGCTTCCCTTTTGAAAAAAAAAAGACAGAAGTTAAAGTTTGCCAATATCAACGACTAATATAGCGTCCCTGTGTACTGGGTGGAATTATAAAATTACAATCCCAACTTTTCCTGAACCTAGGAAGTAGTATAAATTTTGTTTATATATACTGTCTTTAACTGGTAGTCTTTGAAACTGCCCGGTAGACTGCGGATGTGTGTCCTAGGCAAGATCCCGACTTGGTCAAACCAAATATTTTGCGCTTCTTCGCAAAGCATGCGATATTGAGGATAATAGCATATTATATATACAAACACATCTAAAAGACATCTTTGATATATTCAACCAGTATTTAAATGAAAATAGGGTGCGAACGGATCCAAGGGGCGAACGTGTAGGGTGACATGCCAAGAAATTGCCTCCGTTGAAATTTTGCAAACATCCCATAGAGCAAATTACACGGATGATTAATATTGACCACTTGGTATATGGCTGTGTTCTAGGCGACACGTATATGCAAGCCATAAATTAATTTGTTGAATGAAATCAAATCTTTAACTACTAATGGGTGCCGTAGGAGGTCGACCGGAATTTTTAGCGAGGATTTCTTGGCATGTAACAGATAGAAAACTCAGGGTTAGAATTCATAGAAAAGACAAGGACAGTGGCAAATATTTCATATATAGTTTGAACACAAAGAGGATTACCTAGGCATCCTTTGCAAACAAAAAAAACGAACTTTTCTTCTTTGTGCCTTCGGACTTTATGTTTTGAATTGTAGTTTCACTTTCCATATTCGGTATTTATTCTAATATAAGCTCCACGTGGTAAAAACACGTGATGCAGGAATATATTATCTTGGAGTTAGGCTATTTCCTTCTTTTAGGCGGGGACTCCAAGCAGACAACATGCATGTGTATAACGGAACTGTAGATTTTCTTATTAAATAAAGAGAGTTGCCGGTCCGGTACATGAATAGATCGGTTAGAATGCAAGGTTTTAATTTTGATTAGGTTGGTAAGCTTAAATCGAGGGTTCAAAATGCAGAACGCCAAAAAAAAAAAAAAAAAGGGGGTTTCACAGGAATAATTTTATTTATGAGCTCTACATTTGAAAGATTGATTTTTTTAATTTAATTAAAGAGAGAAAAATGTTAAACAAATTGTGAATGGTCTTTCTTCCTATCTCCCATGCCAAGAAATTGCCACCGTTGAAATTTTGCAAACATCCCATAGAGCAATTTACACGGATGATTAATATTGACCATTTGGTATATGGCTGTGTTCTAAGCGACACGTATATGCAGGTCATAAATTAATTGTTGAATGAAATCAAATCTTTAACTACTAATTGGTGCCGTAGGAGGTCGACCGGAATTTTAGCGAGGATTTCTTGGCATGTGGTATGGTATGTGTTTTTGGAGCGAACGCACCAGATACCGTCGTACATGTTAATATTTATATTTTCTTTTTTTTAATGTTATGCTTTGATATATCATGTATAATTACACCTTATATAAGAAAGCCAGATTTTGATTGGTTGATAGCCAGTGTATTTTCGCATATTCTAATATTTTTCCTCATTTCAAACGAATTTGTCTGTTTTCACCACTGCCGGTGAATTTGCCTCAAATACCATGGTATTTGCCATTTTGGATATTCCTTTTTACCCTCTTGAGCATTTTCCCGCCAAAATTTTTCGGATATGGCGTTACATAAAAAGTGAGCTAACGCGTATTAGTACATGTATAATTCCTGCGGTTCTATGATAATATCCTCTTATCCTCAAAATTATGCATGAATATGTTAATGAATTAGATTCAATCCAAATCTATTCGGTGTAATTAAACAGATATATCATGTTATGGAGGTATTTGCGAAAATACCAGTCTTGGGACCGAATTTCCCTCGCCTAACGGCTCAGGAAATTTTACAGTCCCTTGACTGGTATTTTCGCAAATACCCTCCATAACATGATATATCTGTTCATAGTTATGTCCTTTTATGTGAAAATGAACAAACCACTCTGTAGTTCTGACCGTACGTATTTCCTGTTTTGTAGAACGTTTTGCATGCTTTGTTGACATCGGGAAAGGGTGCTTTCATACACGCCCGCGTTCCAATGTCGTTAAAACTATTTTGAGAAAACCCTCAAAGCGACGGTTTCCATGGCGCTCGTCGTTAGAAACATGCGTTAAAATATGCGCACTGTTAAAGGGCCGAGCCACCTTAAGGGAAATAACTCTCATATGGCGTCTCCGGATTTCTTCGGTCAAATATTTTTGACAAACTGAGGATATAACGAGCAATTTGGAAAAATAAATTTGTCGGTTTCTTTTACGATTGCGAAAGAGTAGCAATAACAAGGAAAAAGTGTTTGGGGAGATAACTCTTACAAGGAAAAGTATTCGGTTAAACGGTGTCAGTTTTAAAGCGTATAAACTGTTAGACATTATATGCTAAATATCTAACCGACATCTTGCGAAACAAAATCTTCTCGCAAGAATTAAAAGTGGCGGAAGAAAAAAAATAATCAGAACAAAATCAATAGGTCTTTCCACGAAAAGGTGGAAAGACCTAATAATCATATGATAATATTAGAAGATAACAAAATGGAATACTCACATGAGAAAATAAGAAGCAAACAAAATATCGACGACGATTGCATATTCTAGGAAAAAGATGAATATAACAAATTTTAAAATTCATCGTAAAAGAAACTAATACATTTGTATATTAATGATCTTCTATAAACAATTGTTAAAAGCAAGGACAGTAAACAAAAGACACCAAGACACTCAAAATAGTTTAAAGGCAGTATTAGAGTAATCGGTAACTTACAGGAAACAATATCCAGGAGAACAAAGAACATACGAGCTAAAAGATCAGCATTGGGTAATTGTTTCAATACTATTCCAAATATTTTCAATTACACGTAGTCGATGCAAATGTCGTATTTATGATACGATTTTTAGCAGGGGATAGAAAAACAGATTATATCCTTCAAAATCGACAAAACTTTGCGTGTACAGTACACCTTTATCTTCATTATGCTAGTAATAATTATCAAAATCGGTATTTAAGATGTTATGTGATCACCATTCACTGTTGAAGGTCGTCATGAATGACGCTCGAATCAAACGTTTAGGTGTTTTAACCAATGACGAAGAAGGAGATACTAAAAAAGGAAACAATGAAAACATACCGATTATCGATTACATGAAACGTAAAGAAAAATAAACATTTTCTGTCAAAGTTTTATTGTTGAAATTACCTCTTTCAAGAATAGACTAAGATCGAGTCTGTTCACAGGTTTAAGATGTTATGCTGTACTTTTAGTGAATATTTTGATAATTTATAATTAAAACATTTTAAATCTTATATCACAAATTGAAGTACTTAAATTACCTAAAAAATATGGATAAAAAACTTACCCTGCTTTGAACGAATCACAAGAGCTTTGTTCAATTTATGTTTAAGTTGAAGTCAATCTGGATGTTTTATACTGTGAGGGCCTGTATTTTTTTAACCGACATTGTAATAAATCTAATAAAAACAGTCTCTTTTTATTTGAGTCATAGTATATAAGTTAGTTAATGCCGCCTTGTTATGTAACATTTGATTAATAGTTGCACATTAGAAGCATAAACTTTAAAACTTGCTAGGTAGCATACTAGTAATTCCTTATATTGTATGCACTCCGTGTTCTAAATATGACAATGGCCTACATGTCTTAAACACATAGTGTTATTAATTAGAGGATAAGTTTGAAATAAATTAAGTCGGATCGTGTTATTATTATCATATATATTAGTCAATATTCTAATGCGCCTCATAATTATGAAGACAACTATATTATTTTCACCAAAATATCTGTGCAATAATATTGGACATTGTGAAATTCAAATATTTGACTGAGCTTAACAATTTGTGCTTTTTGAAATGCAGAATACCATAGAATAAAGATGTAAAAATTACGTTGTTATTAAAATTTACAAAAGAGATAAATTAAGCTTCCCAACTGTGAACTTTCCATTTTCATGTAGCAACATTTACGCAACGCTCTAGAATATCGTATATTAAGTTTATATCTCCCATCTCCCATTTGATACGATATTCCAGAGCTTGCAATCCCTATCATGATTATATTGAAAGATGGTTGCTGCTTACAAGGAAGCTATTAAACCAAGGGTTCTAAGTGGTGAAGTTAAAGTCATCCTTTCCAAATTTTACAGACTGCAATACGAGTTGGTTTGTCGTTAAGGAATATCTGTTTCACATACAGATGATGACGAGTATCTTCAAATTGTTGTAACCACAAAAGTAAAATAACAAAAATACCGAACTCAAAAAAAAAAAAAAAAAAAAAAACTGAAAGTCTCTTATCAAATGGCAAAATCAAAAGCTCAAACACTTCAAACGCATGGAAAACAACTGTCATATTCCTGACTTGGTGCAATCCGTCATCTTTTCCTTAAAAGTGACCTACCGAATTAGACTTGTTATCGGACTTATTATGTAAACATTAATAATTACACTTCGTACCCTGAAAATATAACCACATATGTGAAAATGTTTCAGTATCATTACTAGCCATCACAGGTATCGAAGTTTACGTTATGATCAGATGATTTGAAGATAATGCAACCATTACTGCCTACCTGAAAGAGTTAAGTATATAGACTTAAAGGATAA